>CAXIWF010002278.1:0-51062 GCA_964036045.1 Eutreptiella sp. 'Long Island Sound 2002' | reverse complement strand
CTATCTGCCATACTGGGTAGAGTGTTGCTGGATGGTACCCTCGATATCTTTATTGGCCTTGGCTGTGTCTCTACCATACTTGCCATCACCAACTACACCTTCGCCGACAGCTGATTTGGTATATTGATCAGCCTGACTCCTGACTCCTACTAATCTCTCATCTTTGATTCCTGATACCTAATTCCTATTTCCTGATTCCTACATCCTACTCTTCCCTTCTCTACTCACCGAAAGGCTGGAGTTGTAGTGATATGGTCCTAATGTAGAATGTACTATGATGACTAATCAACTTTATGAGTGGAAATTTCCTGCTTGCGTTGCTGGGAATATTAGAGCACCACTTGATGCAAAATGCCAAGTGTACTTATAATAATTATAATATGTTTGAAAGTTAATTGCTTTCTACAAGCTTCCTTTGAATTAAATAATGACGTCTTGTCACGTTATCGTCTTCTGCAACAATATACGCATGCACAAACCACAAAGGTACGAACAGCCAAGCAAGTGCAATTCTACTTAACAAGTGAAGGAAATTTACCAGAATGATCAGTGTATCATATTGGTAAACAGATTAGGGCCGATCTATCAGCATCACGCTGCCAGCAGTTCATCGTCATCAATATGATGCAATATACAGGAGCGTTTATCATCGATATCACAATATCCCAGATTCCGAGTATTATCCAGCCTGGATAAGCGTTTTATGACACAGTGCATCATCACATTGCGCCATAAACGGTGCTTTCTTTGTTTTGGGGGAATAACTTCCATGAGAAGGATCCCAAAATCCCCAAATAGGCCACCATGACCAACTTGCGAGTTGTGGCAGGTTGCGATGATGTCACGTTGTTTTTGAGGGATGACTTCAGAGTCATATTCCACTGCGTTGCGGTACGCCAGGACTTCCTCCTCACCAATGTAGCAAAGTCGGGAGAGGGTATCCGCAATGTGGTTGTCGACTCCTGCGATGTGTTCCACATGGAAATCATACTCTTGAATTTCCATTTTCCAGCGTTTGACCTTGGAGGACCCATCCATATTTAGGAAGGTTAGATTTTTGTGGTCAGTTTGGATTGTGAACGACACATCACGTAGGAGATAGCTGAGGGTGGTAAGCGTATAGAAGATTGCGTACGCTTCCTTCTCTGGAGTAGACCAGCTTATTTGGGGGCCGCTAAGTGCTTTGCTAATTAGGGCTGTGGGGCGATCTTCCGTGCCACCTTCTGGAAGTGAACAGCGTTGGAAGACATATGCACCGATACCATAGTCGGATGTATCCAATTCTAGAAGAGCCAAGCAAGTGCAATTCTACTTAACAAGTGAAGGAATTTACCAGAATGATCAGTGTATCATATTGGTAAACAGATTAGGGCCGATCTATCAGCATCACGCTGCCAGCAGTTCATCGTCATCAATATGATGCAATATACAGGAGCGTTTATCATCGATATCACAATATCCCAGATTCCGAGTATTATCCAGCCTGGATAAGCGTTTTATGACACAGTGCATCATCACATTGCGCCATAAACGGTGCTTTCTTTGTTTTGGGGGAATAACTTCCATGAGAAGGATCCCAAAATCCCCAAATAGGTCCTGGATTAGTCTATACGCACCACCCTTTGATCCCAGAGCAAGAACCATGTTCATCGCTTTCCTCGTCATTCTGCTGCCTATGCTTACTGTATTGTTACTCAATGCTACTACTGTAGTTGCTACTCCTGCTCTTCGTCCTCTTGGAGCTCATCTTCCTCACCCTCGACAACACAGAAACCAGATATCGACGCTGCTACTCCTGCTCTTCGTCCTCTTGGAGCTCATCTTCCTCACCCTCGACAACACAGAAACTAGACATCGACGCTGCTACTCCTACTCTTCGTCCTCTTGGAGCTCATCTTCCTCACCCTCGACAACACAGAAACCAGATATCGACGCTGCTACTCCTGCTCTTCGTCCTCTTGGAGCTCATCTTCCTCACCCTCGACAACACAGAAACCAGATATCGACGCTGCTACTCCTGCTCTTCGTCCTCTTGGAGCTCATCTTCCTCACCCTCGACAACACAGAAACCAGATATCGACGCTGCTACTCTACCCTCTTCGAGCGCTCTTGCTGTAAGACTACTGTCGTATGCGTTGTCGTAGTCGCCGTCGTCGGCGTCGTCAGCACAGGTTGCAACCACAAGCCTGCTGTTGTGGATCGATGTATCTTCCATTCCACTCACCCGCACGAACTCCAAGCCCGATCCTCCTCCTCCTCCTTCTCTTCCTTCTCGTACAGAAGAAAGCTTCACTTTACCCCGTATCTGTTGTCGCAACTTACGCGTAGTCTTCACAATGACGTCACCTATATCAGCAACGAGAGTGCCACTCTCTTTCACGGAAGTGCTGCTGCTACCGCTGTAGAGATATGCTTCAAACCCGAAGATCAAAATGACGAGGACTGTCACCTGAAAAGCAGAGGCAGAAGTGATCCCCATAATCAGGCCATCCACTCCAAAACCAGCATTGAAGCAGAGTATCCATGCTATGGGAAGACCGAGTGCATAGAATGCAATGACGTTTGCTATTGCACCGATTAGCTGTTTGCCGGCACCGCGCAGCACACCAGAGCCCACGCCTTGGAAACCATCGATCGTGGTAAACATGGCGAGAATAGGAATGGCGGACTCGGCGACAGCGCGGACCTTTTCATCCTCGGAGAACAAGTGGATGAAGTGCGGACCGACGGTGATGATGATAACTGCCAAGAGAAGCTCCACCACCAGCGTGCATTCTAACGAGAGCTTCCCCATCTTGATGGCTAGATCCTGCTTCCGTGCTCCAATGCAATTGCCTATAACTGATGCGGTAGCTACACCGAGCCCGAGGGGAATCATGAACGACAACGTAGCAATCTGCATTATCACCGTTTGGGCCGCTACCTCTTCTGTGCCTAATAATGTGGCGAATATTGTCAAAAACTCGAAAGCCCACCACTCGCTACAGAGCATAACCGTACCCGGTAATCCCAGCGCAAAGAAAGGCTTCCACTCGGCCCAGGCGGCCCAGTCTAATGGCTGTAAAGTGCGCTCAACAAAGGGATGTTTACAGCTCATGCTTATCTGCACTGCAAAAAGCACCAGGTCGGATAGAGCCCATGAAACTGCGAGATATTCATATCCTCTGTGCAATCCTAATATGAATATAAGGTTGAATATGACCAGAGCCACATTGAAAGATATTGCCGCCCACATCGTCGGTCGCACGACCCCTATTGACATAAGGTACTTCTCGTAGCTGACATTGATCAGCTCTACTGGTACAGCTAGTGCTCGAATGTGCAAGTAACCTGCTATAACACTGCACACATCATGCTCCACTCCAAGTGAACGAAATATATCGTATGAAAAAACCCAAAGCAATAACATGGGCGCTGATATCGTTGCAAGAATAGCACAAGATCGCTGTAAAACTAGCCCCACTTCTCTGTACTCACCAGCACCATTTTTCTGACTACCCAGTGTTTCAACTGCGGAACTCATTCCTATCTGTAGTGATAAACAGCTCACATTAGCGAAGAGGTTCGCCAAGTTGACTCCTGCTAAAAGAGCACTACTACTAGTAATTTCAGAATTAGTCGGTACAAAACGAGATGCAAAGAGAAGATTGATAAACGTGCCACAATTACTCAAGAAGAATGAAACGACAATAGGAGATGCCTGTGCCAATAAAATTAGTAGCCGCTCGACAAAGGTACTCTTCTCGTGCAACCCAAATAGCTCACGGCTACTTGGCGCATCACCGAAGTCAGCTTCGATACCATCTGAAAAACTTATTTCAGTATCTGTTTCGAAAACGGTATCTCCTATGTTGGGACCTGTTATACCAAGTCGAACTCTACTGGGGTCGCAAAAGTCGATTACTGGGTTGTACGCTTCTGTATCATGGTGCGAACCAGGCTCACTTGCAGTCGATAAGCCCGAGGGAAGCTGGCTATCTTCAAACTGAACCATTGCATTAATAATCTGATTCTGTTAGACTGCTCAGCAAATTTTACCTAATGTCCATCTATCCTATAAAGTTACTGCATAATGAAGCTCACACAGCAGCCATAGAATTCCAAGAACAGTGTTTTTTTCCCCAAACACGGGAATCAGACACTCAATTTGAAAACATCAAGATGCATGAAATCTGGAAATCCATTTTTTTAATGCTGTTCGCTGCAGAAAAAACAAAAACAAAGAACTTCAAAATGAAATAAATGCCTGTTTCTCTGCTGAATCCCACTATGGGATACTACTTGAAAATGCCTTAAGGAAGGCAGGCTAGTAGTGTCGATTGATGAGGGAACATGAATTAGTTGCTATGTCATAGTCTGCGGACCAGAGACAATGGAACCTATTGGAAAGAAGAGAAAGTTGGCCCACAACTCACCACAACCGCCATTGCGAGTCTTTATTATTGAAGAACACACCGAATGTCTGGAATGTTTAGCACTGGGCGTGCGCCGCAAGCTGATTCAAATGTCGGAGTGTGAGCTTGTACATTTTGATAGCCACCCTGATCTAAGCTGCCCTGAGAATATCAAACCTGCAGATTTGCAAAATCGACTCCAATTGGCCATCTGCTGAGGAATTCTGAGCACGGAATTTCAACTTTTATAATCCCTTCTATAGCGTTGGGTCTTATTCGTGATGTTAATTGGATTAGGCCACCTTGGTCCGACCAAATACCTGTAGGAGAACATAACTTGACATTAGGATGGGTTCGTTGTATTAGCCATGGGGCAAACAACCAGGCTACACAACACAATTACGACGCATCCTCTGTTGATATCACACAAGCGGCATTAGAGAACAACGGATATAAGCATACAGTTGATGTTGGGTGTCTTGATACACTAAACGTGGATCGGACTAATGACGACAAACAACTTGTGGTTAAAACCCGACTAGGATACTGGGCCGATGACGGTGTAGCTGTAAGTGATGACACCGATCTTGAAAATGCGCACAACTTTGTGCTCACTGTCACTGATGGTGCTAGCAATGTAGTCATTCCACGAACATCCAAGTGGATTCTCGATATATGTCTGGATTATTTTAGCTGTAACAATCCACTGGGTGAGCCTGGCCAGCCGCATCACATCAGCACCCACTCAGAGATCGAACAAATGCTGCTTGATTTCGAAACAGTGCTATTCTCAGCAGTGGAAAACCCTCCTTCTCTCATTATTATCGCTCGTAGTGAAATGGATGGCTTTACACCGGAAACAGTGGCTGCAGATCTCGAGAGCAAAGTCCTTTCGGTAATATCGACAGTGTATGGTGAGCACAGAACGCTTCGGATTGCATCACCGAGTGACTTTTATGATCCACATTTCATCCGAAATGTATAAAATTCAATACTGGGTAACAAAATTTTTTTCCCATATTTCTTCCCAAAGTAGACAATATTTTATACACAGGAGTATATCTTATGCAACCAACATCAAAACTACTTTTTTTTTAAAAAAAAGCGTGATATTAAAGTACTGTTCAAAAATTAAGCCTGTACAAAGGTTAGGATATAAGGTACTTATTGAGAGTACCAACATTGTTCATAGCAGTTCATTCAGAATGTACTCATTTATATTCCTCAATTCTCGGCTCAAACAACAGCTTTAAAAACTGAATTCTAACTTCACTTAGCATTCAAAAATGTTGCCCTGGCCTAGGCGCAAATAGGCATCATCCCATATCAGTAGGTATAAATGAGCAATGGCGGTGATACTTTAAACTGCATAGCATGAACATGCTGACACAACTTACACGGGTATTGGCTGCGGCTTGGGTTCTACCTTCGCAGCCCACCACCAGCAGGGAGCGCAGTCCAAGTCATGTCGAGTGAGCATACCACGTGCTGACACAACTTACACGGGTATTGGCTGCGGCTTGGGTTCTACCTTCGCAGCCCACCACCAGCAGGGAGCGCAGTCCAAGTCATGACGAGTGATTAACAGATCGAAACATCTCTGGGCACAGGGGGCTCCCCACACAAGGCCAAGGCACCAGAGCTCTACTAACCAGCGCCCGTGAAAAGAATCCGCAGTGGGATCTACACAGAAATGCACGTATGCGGAGGCGGAGGAGGAGCTCAGGGGACTGTCTTCTGGATGTTTCTTCTCGCTCTGCTGGCTATTGCTTCCCATATCAGCTTCATGAGCAACTAAATATTCGAGATCAGTATCCGCATCAGAAGCAGTAACAGAAGTTGGAGTCACCACCTGTGTAGCCGCTGCAGGCGTATCTGTTACAACAGGCTCGATATGCTTTCCGAGGATGTACTTGCCCAACTCTACATCGACCAGAACATCATCTTTCGACATGTACACACTAATACCGCCTGCACACTGTCCTGCCAGGCGTGGATCGTAGTCAAGCACTTCTCTGGTTCCCACACCAGCGCGATTGCCGCAGAATGCAAAGGACATGTCTGGGCCAACTCTATTGATGATGAAGCAAGCCAGCCCAGTGGTAGCACCACCAAGTACAATAGGATCAAGGAGACTGAGGTGGTGAATTCTGAGTTTCGTAGGAGAAGAGCCGGGACGAGGGTAGTGGGAACTTATAGCGCGCTCCGAATTGCCACCTTCAAACTCATTATTCATACGATGATCTGGTTTGCATAGCTCACGTAATAATCTGTTTGCCACCGCTGTGCCATAACTATGGCTGATCACATCAATGGTTGCATCCCCTAGACCAAGTTCATGCAACCCCTCCATAATGCCTGATATGATGGTGGACCACTGCGGTAGGGTGGCCCAAGGATGGCAAACTTCCACCCATGGTAGCCGATACAGTAGCATTGTGCGACCAGCAAGCTGGCCCTGCAAAAGCAATACAAGGGGTAAAAATGAAGTCACACCGAAGCCAGCACCTGGGAGAAGCACCAGTGGTCTCTGCTTCGACATTGCATCAGCAATAGCAGTAGCATCACCAGTTGAACCAGGTACGGGAGGGTTTAATACCCAGCATTCCATTCTTGAAGAGCTACATTGGTGCCCCATTTTCCATCCAGCAATCCAAATTGCGAAAAAAGTTCCGGTTCTCACGAGCATAGATATCGCTACCATTATTAGCGGAGTGCATCGAATGATGCTTTTAAGATGAGCATCATCAATCCAGCTGCGAATAAGATTTGGCAATGCAGCTCTAGTATTATCTGCCTCTTCAGAGTTAGTGGTTTCAACAGAGGGCAAAAATCCGCCTGTTGCTACTTCAATTTTGTTCAGAGCAGTCTCGTACAGAGCCACCTGCTCCTCATGCTGGTAGCATTCACAGTCAGAAAACATGAACAACAAAGAGCGGACGAAGCATTTCGCAGTTTTGATTGGCACGGATCCTGATAAGCAAGGATGACCAGTAACGCGCGTCCAAAATGCGACACGATCTTGTTGCAGAAGAAAGACAATATTATCGATAACTCTGTCAACCTCTTCAGCTTTGTGCCACGACCCTGAGTCCTCTGGGCGAAACTGTGTCAGTTGAGGCACCAGATGTAATCGAAAATAAATAGACCAAATGATCTCAAGTGCCACCCAAGCCAATAAGGGTATGCTGAAAGAAGGGGAGACCAGAGCGATGAAAGCTGCCGCAACAACACAAGCAGCCGGGCCTGACCGAATGTACAAGCTTGGAACTTGACCTTTCGCCCACGCGAAAAGCAGAGAAACAAAACTGGAGCAAGGTTTATGTTCGGAGGCACTCATTGTTTGGTAATGTTAAGCCTACGAGAAGCATATAAAGTTATAACTTTCAAAATCGCGATGATGGCAACAGTTGCAAACTCAAATTGAACCTTCATTAACGACTAGTAAATGATAAAACGTTAATATTTTGTAGATTAAATTGAAGGTTTGAGTACAGTAAGTTACTGTACAGTACTTCGAAGTACTTGAAGTACTACTTTACTGTGACTTACATACAGGTACAGTACTGCTGTACAGTGCGTTTCATAAATATATCACCATAACCAATTAACAACAATATCGAATACCTTTGTAGATTGGAGTCAAACAAAAATAATCATAACAATAATAATCGACTCATTGTAGTACTCTATTGTAGAATCATGATGATGGCAGAACTGTAGCTTTTATGGTGGTTTTTAGTGATGGTGATATATTTATGAAACGCACTGTACTGTAAGTTTATTCTCGAAATCGCCGATTGAACTAAAATTTAATAAATCGATTAATTAAATATTCTGAGATTCCATTGCATCGCCGCTGATAAATCACGAAATTTATCAGCGGCACGAAATAATTGTACTTATGGCACTTTGCTAATGAGTATATTTAAGATTTTCGGGTCTACTTGCTAAGTCCTTGACGGAGGCAAGATGTCAGATCCTCAGTGTGATAGTGATGATGACATCGATGGCGATACTCATAGTACAGACGATTCTGGATTGTTCGGCCTCGACCAACGCAGCAGCGACATTGAAATTCTAAAAGTTCTCATTCAGCAATCGTTTCCGCTTATGATTTCATTCTTCTTGGATATGGGAGGTGGTATGGTGAACTTAGTGTTCGCAGGACGATTAGTGAAAAAGGGTGACGCAAGTGCTGTTTTTGCAGGAATCAGTCTGGCCACACTATTCATAAATTTCACTTGGTACTCTTTGATCAGCGGAATGAGCTCCGCCGTTGAAACATTAGGTAGTCAACATAATGGTAGTGGAAACTATCGTGAAGTTGGAATAATCTTCCAACGTTGTTGTGCAGTGCTGGCAGTGTTGGGTTTGCCTATTGTGGCATTATGGTTTTTCTCATATGATATTTACCGAATTTTCGGGGTTGAGCATCGAGTCTGCGATGTCGTACGTGGCTATCTATCGATTCGCCTTTTAAGTATGCCTGCGGACATATTCATGGAGAGCTACGAAAAGTATTTAATGTCGGTTGGAGTGATGGAACCGAGTATGTGGAGTCTGGTGGTGTTTGTGCCATTGTTAGCCTTTATGGATTTTGTTTTTGTGGTGCAGCTCGGTCTCGGCTACCAGTACCTTGCGGTTTCATGGGTTCTAAGCTCATACTTTGTCAGTTTGTTGTGGGTTGCTCTTAGTTGGAGCAACCCTGCTGTTAAGCGTACGTTACAGCCACCTAGCTGGGAGGCATGGATTAAATGGCCTGAATTCATCAGACTTGGGATTCCTGGCACTGTCATGCTATGTAGCGAATGGTGGGCATACGAGATACTTACCTTGTTCGCCACTCAATTAGGAACAGTTCATGTTGCAGCACAGTCTATTCTTTTACAGCTGGGCTATACAGCTTTTATGCTACCAATGGCACTGGGAGTCACTGCTGCATCTCTTGTGGGGAATTGTATAGGAGCCGAGCAGCATTTTGTTGCCCAGCGGGTTGGGAGACTCTCCCTTTACTTCGCATGCAGTCTAGAAGGTATCATCTGTTCAGCAGTATACCTTCTAGGGCCCGTCATCATTGGTGTTTTCACTGACGACGAGGAAGTACGGCATCTCGCTGAGAAGGTACTTCCGGTGATGTCTGTGTGTACTGCCCTAGACGGGATCCTCGGCGTAGGTGCAGGTGTACTGCGCGGAGTGGGTCGACAATCCATCGGGGCCGTGGCCAACGTCGTGGCATACTACATTGTGGGGCTACCCCTTGCCTGGATTGCCTGCTTTAAGCTAGGTTTTGATTTGTTGGGGCTCATGCTCGGGATTACCGTAGGCTCCTTGGGTCAAGCACTGTCATTTTTAGTGCTGATACTTGGATACGAGGAGTATGTATACGGAGCGCCAACTAAACTGCTCCATCGCAATACAGATGCCATCGACTCTCGTGACCAACTGCTCCCACTCTCGATTGAGTTATCTAAACTCAGTGATGTGGATTTATAGAATAGTTTAGCCTCCTCTGGTAAATAATATGTTCTTAGGAGGTAAATGTATATCGCTCCGCAGCCGCTGGCGGCCAGTGTAGCAGCGATGAAACGTTTACTGTACTCATTAATGAATTTTCGTATATAAACATTTACCCCTTCAGATTTACCTGTGTTCAACAGCCTCTACATACAGGAGTTTGAACCGCGGGTAAACTGCGTGCCGCGTACTGTGGTTACACTCCCGGGATGCACCCGCAGTTCAAACGTACTTCGTGTACTCGGATTTCCTGCCGTTTGCCCACAGTTGCAAACCCTTGGAAACTCCTGCATGTGTGGCCTGTGACCGTGCTATTACATGGAAAATTTTCAATTAAAATTATTCCTGCTTAATATTGTTAATCCCAACCTGCTGGAATGAAACGTAGAGTGCAATTTATATATAATTCTACCAATTTTAACCTCC
This sequence comes from Eutreptiella sp. 'Long Island Sound 2002', assembly GCA_964036045.1. Taxonomy (NCBI): domain Eukaryota; phylum Euglenozoa; class Euglenophyceae; order Eutreptiales; family Eutreptiaceae; genus Eutreptiella; species Eutreptiella sp. 'Long Island Sound 2002'. Next base: position 40,725 of record CAXIWF010002278.1, on the reverse strand, counting down.
AATCATACCACCTCTTCAGGATATATTACAAATAACACCAAAACCAAGAGGTGTAATTAACAGCAGTACTCAGTACCTTTGGTAACATCAATATAGCAGTGGCTTGGAAAATAGCACTAGTGGATCTATTGATTACAGCAATATTTCTAGCAACAAACAAGGACAACCACATGTATACAATTATGAGAATTGAGGTCGTGTGTATGCAAACTAGAAATCCTATATTAGTCCACTTGGGTGGCGAAGGTGGGCCTGTTGGATGTAGCACCCTAGCGGTTCTTGAGGGCAGCCATACGGGCCTGCAGCTCCGCAAACGCGTCTGTAGGTGGCGCAGGCGGAGCTACTTCTGTGGGTACAGGTGCATATCCTTCCGAGCCTGAAGGGTTCTCAGCAGGTGCGGCTGCAGGGGCAGGGGGGTGGATAGGAGGTTGTCCTGAGCTGAAATAATCTTCATCGTCATTGATAGGGGTGGCAGTGACGAGTTCTGGCTGCTGGTACACGGCACTGCCACTATCCATGTGACTGCTGCCAGCTACAGCAGCAGCCGCAGCAGCGGTGGTAGTATGATGATGATACGCAGGGCTGGCAGAGGCAGACGATGTGGGTGTGCCTCCTGCTGCAGCTCCAGCAGCTCCTGTACCAGTTTGCGCGGAAGGGGGTGGAGGTCGGGGCACGGCAGCAAACACTGGAATATTGGTACCAGGAATAGTATCAAACCGAGCTGCTAGTGGAGCAACCGTGCCGTTAGAGCCTCCATCTTCATGGTCAGTCCCAGGAACTATAATAGCTTATTATTCACATTCCCAATAAGTATCCACATACACACAGTGTTGGTAAATTGTATAAACACATGGACAAAGAACTTTCAGATCAGAAATAAACATTTTTGGCATGGCTGATCATGCACCGTAACAATTATACGTTCTGAATCGACAAGAGTAACGCTATTATGGGGAAATATAGAGAACAATCAGCAAGGGGATAAAAACAGAAGGGGGAGAGAGGACTTACATGGCTCCTTGCGTTGATTTTTCAAAAACTGTTTATACTCCTCCAACTCCTCTGCTGTTGGTTCACCAGCCCCGGCACCGGCCCCATCCCCCGCAACTGCTGTGGATCCATCTTTCTTCCCCGCCCCAACGTGGCCTTGTGGTGCCATAGGAGCTGCACCAAGAGCGGTTGTAGTGGTAGTATCACCACCACAATCTGAACCGCCACCAGGAGCACCATCCTCTCCTCCTCTTTCTCCGCCACCTGAGTACACCTGCTGCAGCCCTGAACCGGGTGCCATTGGCACGGAATGCCCCATTGGCAAGTCTAAACGCATGCACATCCCCGGTGCAGATGGATGGATGATTGCGATTGTGTAGATAAAAAACAAGCGGTCAACTAAACTATGCTCAACGGCACAAAAATAAAAATGCCTTTTAACCAGACGAGTCTCAACTTCACAGCTTTACCAACTCAAAAACGTCAATGATGATACATGGAATGGTACGACCAAGTCCTACATATATAGTGGTCACTGACTACAACAGTGTCCTTTGTATAGTATGGTTGTTGAAGTCTTACCAAGCGAGTCTCCGCTCCATTCGACCCCATATGCCTTCGCAATTTCCTCAAGATACGCTCGCACCAGGCCCTTGTTAGGCGTGTGATATGATAGCTTGTGATACAGACGTACATTGACAACATTATTTTCGTTGGCAACAGCAATTTTGCCAAATTCACTACCATATTTCTTAATCAATTGGCTTTTGATTTCCTTAAGCTCCGCAACATCGACATAATTAGTTGCCCAGATAAGAGAACACACTGTTTCCTTTAGTTCATCCGGGCATTCTTTCTGTGATTTTATCTGTCGCATACGCTCATGAACAAGATCGCACATTAGTTGTAATATCTCGTAAGCTTCAATGGTGAAATCGTCTCGGATGATATGTTCGACTTTTATTCTCGCTTTCTCATCTTTTCTTTCTTTGAGTAAAGCGGAGACCTCCTTTTTCTGATTAATAACTTGTATGCTTTTCTTATTATTTGCAATGTTCATCCGCTGGACGGCCATCTATTATCAACAAACGAATTTCGTTAGTAACAAAGTAATCATAACACAGATTTTAAGACTAGATATACGCAATCGAACTAATAAATTGCTCACCTTCAAGTAAGGCTTGATCTTAGATTCAGAAAACCCGAACATTGTCACGTGAAGTTATTTATAACTTATAAGTTTATAAATAATAAATCTTGATATGTGCCCACTCTTAGCCAAAGGTGCCGATGATACTGACCCTCAACCACTTTGGTAATGTACAACTCGGAATCGACGTAAACCGCAGTCAGTGACCATCGATAACATATGGCACTCCAGCAGGTATTCCAGCATTGGAGAAATTTGTTGGACAAAAGCAGTTGCAGCTGAACGGATTCCTGCTCCCTCTGCTGTCGCTCCATTCTGTATGTTAGCAGTTCGTTCCGTTCTGTGAAGTCTAGGAAAAATATAAAACATCCAGATAACTTATTTTGGAAATTAATAAAATCCATTCTTATGCTAGTACTATTGATGCCAAGACTATAACCTGTACTCCTGGAGCTGTTTCAACAAAAAAAAGGGGTTACCGCTTGTTCCAAATATACAGATACATACTCAAACAAAAAACAAAAAAATGGAACGACAATAAAAGCTCGTCTATTTCCAAATTTTTGTTCTAAAAACTTAAATATTTTGCAAGAGTAGTAGCCCTATTCCAGCAGGAACAAAACCCTCAAATACAGTAAGATTTTGGAACAAGCGGGGACCCTCCAATTTGTAAATTAATTAAGATGGTGCAACTTGTATTTTATCTACAGTGGCGCCGATTAGTTACCAGTAAATACAGAACAACTTGCACACTATAAAGAAGATATTTGCAGATGACTATTATTAGAAATACGGTACCCGGGTATGGATCTGCTGTCAGCAGTGCGCACACAACATATATATAAATCATTGCGGTTTGATACACTAAACCGTTTAAACCCATGATAACTGACCAATGTCCTAGCTGAGCTCTGCACAGTATATTATACAAAGGATAGTTACTATCCATGTGATTTCATGATTTGCGTCATTAAAGTACCACACCACTGCAACTAGGATACTAGGATACTAGTATATGCACCAAGCTTTGCTCGGCCTAAGCTTGCTTTTTCGAAGAAAACCTCCACGATTTAGCTTCAAAATCAGCAGCAACTGCTGCTTCCTCTGCGTCTAAATCATCATCATCTCCGTCTTCTTCGGCACGTGCATCAAGCTCAGCATTGAGGGTGCGGAACCATGACCGCATGTCATCATAACTAATGTAGCCGCTGTCTTCCGGATCCAACGTGTTCTGTAACGTTTCCACTTCTTCCTCCGGTACGAACACGCCGAGTGCTTCGAGCAGAGGCGGCAAATCCTCAGTTTTAATTTTTCCTTCTTTTTCTCGGTCATACTCCTGGAATTTGGCCCTAAATATCTTTTCCTCGACTTCCTCCAGGGTTGCAGGTCTGGTGGATTCCTTAATCATTGCAGCAATGTTGCTTCCGAAGAATAGCTTGATGGTGTATATAACAGTGATGCTAAATCCTAACCAATAGCTGGCAACCAAAAAAACGGAGTAGTTATAGAGCGTGGGAGCCGTTGCTTCACAAAAGACTGATAGCTGAAGCAATACAGTGCCGACAATCCACACTATAAAGCTTGCCACGGCAACAACGAAGTAAAGTACCACAACCCAACGGAATGACCGAAAAGGTGTGAGAACAGTGATATCAATACCAATTGTCTTCGATTTGAGTCTGATAGTATCGCCAAGGAAAACCCAAGAATAGACAATGAGAAATAGGTAGCAGATCGCCACTGCAGCGCCGATAAACGCTGCGAGTGTTCAGATCGGAGAGTTGTACAGTTGTACCCGGTTCAGCACAACATACAAAGAAGAAAACACATAAACGGATGTCATGAACAGATAGCTAGGGGAAAAGTATAAATATCGTATAATTGAACACAAACTCGAAATCTCGAATCAGAAACTTACATCCCAAATCATAACCGCATGTTCCCTCCCACGTATTCATAACAATCTGGCCACTGAATATCACAATCACTGCGAATACAGCAGGCAAAAATGGTCCAACAATTATAGGACCTGCCCATTTTTTGAAGAAAGCATCGTCTTCATGCACGAATATTTCCTCCTCTTTTTTCTTGTTTTTCTGTGATTCAGTTTCTTTCGCCTTCTTCGCATCTGCCTCATCGTCGTGGTTTGGATCTAACAATGCCTCCTCAGTTTCTCCAGCTAACTCATTTCCTATGGAGGCCATGACTCGATCTATGCAATGGAAATATTCACACAAAACATAGAGTTGACGGAGAACTGTGCTACCTACTCTGTGAAAGTTATGTATACAATACTGGAATATGTATCGTGAGCAATGAAAAAAAAAACCACCCCCCAAAAAAAATCAGTTGGCAACAGTAGCTATTGTGGGTATTATAAATAACTTTATAACATAATCACGACAATTAAATAAAGAACAGAAGAAACGGTAAAAGCTGGACCTCGGCATCACGGACGTTGGGACCAGAGCGGTCAGGTAAAATAAGTAGACTGGAAGCGTAGAAAAATATTCTGTGATTGGATCTCCATAGTGGCTAAAGCTCGTAGTGATGGTGCAAGCTGTTCAATGTGTACGTTCGCCGAGCTGTCCTCCAGCTTACTATCTTCTCCATACGTGATGTTCTGCGCCGAAATCTCCGCCGGTAGACCTAAATCGGCATTCAGCAGCGCGATGGGCTGTTTTAGCAGCTGCTCTATCTTAGATAGATACAAGGGCTCATCGTACCAGATGGTGCATCCACCGTGCTCCTTGAGCTGCCTGCAGGAGCAGTTCTTGCCTCGGTTGCTACACGTGTGGTACCACACCTTTTCTTGTATCTAAACAAAAGTCATTTATCGAAAGAATGGAAAAGTGAAACAAGGCAATTGATATAACGCTACAAAACCGGATCATGAAATGCATGTTTGAAGAACGAGTGTGACCGATTACTTGCCACTCTATAGGATAACTAACAGATGGTGAGGTAATAATATACGTGGTCATAATATATATCTTAAATTACCTCATCAGCAGCTACGAGGGAGAGAGCCAGACCCATGCGGTCAGCTCGACCGACCCTGCCAACACGGTGGATGTAGTCCTCAGCTTCGTCTGGCAGCGTCAGGTTGACTACGAAGGGCAGACCCTGCACGTCGATGCCGCGGGAGGCTACATCGGTGCAGATGAGTATGCGCACGTAGCCTGTGTGCATGCGTGTGTGTGTAGATGCATGTGGGTGAAAGTTTACCCCCCCCCACCCCCGGATTATGTGGGTATAAAACGCATCCCACCCCAAAAAACCACAGTACCACACCAGAGAAGTTATTTAAGAGGGAAAACAGGGAGTAGGGGGGAAGGGGAAAGAAATAACTATATTGCAATATATACACATCGTGCCCCTGTGCCAACCAAAATTGCAATTTTATCACATAGAGCCGCACTATATATTCAGCCACACCGTAGTCTCAGAGCACTGTGTGTACCTTCTTTAAACGCTTGAAGGTTGAGACGCCGCTCCTCCATCGAGCGCATTCCAGCCAGTACACAGCAGGAGTATTTGCTCTCTTTGCCGGTGTCCATCATGCCCGAGAACTTTCTCCCACCATGGTGGCCCCCAACTCCACCACCATGACTCCCGTCTAGGCTACACAGATAGGTCTCCAGGTTGGTACAGTCCACGTTGGTGCGACAGAACACGAGACATTGCGACATCTATATTGACAACAAGACAGCAACCCCAGGAGAAACAAGGTGAAAAACAACATAAAGGGTGTTTGGGCTGTTCATCTGCCGGGTAATACGCTGAATGGTGGTAATGCTAAACCGGCGTCAATGGGGTAAATGCCAATATATGCTTTCATACAGCCGAGGCGTCAATGGGGTAAATGCCAATATATGCTTTCACACAGCCGAGGCGTCAATGGGGTAAATGCCAGTATATGCTTTCACACAGCCGAGGCGTCAATGGATGTATGCTTTCACACAGCCGAGGCGTCAATGGGGTAAATACCAATATATGCTTTCACATAGCCGAGGCGTCAATGGAGTAAATGCCAATATATGCTTTCACACACCCGAGCTGTAAAGAACACCACACTGTCTCAAATTTAAAACTCAGGCTACTGTAAATAATCACACATACAATACTATGATAACGGACTATCAACTTACATTGTGCTTGTCAATGAGTTTCACTAGCATATGCTGCTTGATCTCCTTAATCCGCTGCGACTGTAGGTTCTTGCTTCCATACTTACTTTTACTATTATCGACAAAATCCTCGGGCACGTGAACTGCATCAGTCACTGCTGGCCGCTGGGCAGTTTTCAAGAAATTTTCGTCCCGTTTCGGATCAACCCTGTAGACCACGTGGTGGACAGTATCAGGCACGTAGTCACAGCCTTTCAAATCCACCCAAGTTGGGTTAATGCAAATAGAATCAGCTAGCTGTTTTATCTGAGGGGAGTGCAGTGTGGCTGAGAAGAAACAGGTTTGCAGTCGATGCAGTCCTGCACCACCACCAGGACATAGTTTAAACAGTGCTAATACCGACTCGATATTATCGGTGCTAAGTAATCGATCAGCCTGATAGATATGTTGGAGAAAGAGCAATTGTACGCAGAAATATAAATTAGGAAACTCAGTACCACGTGTAATTGTGATACATAGATCCCGTAGTATCAAGCAGCTAAAAGTTACGTATTTTATAATAGTAGATGACAATAGTTAATCTCAGGCACGTCCTGATCCATGGTTTATAACGCTGCCCTTAAATAAGGGTTTATAATCAATATAGTATAGCTCTTTTAAAAATAATATTAACGGGATCATATTTACCTCATCAAGAACAAAGAAGCGTATCTGCGAAAGGTCCAACGCCTTCGTCTTAACCAAGCCAGTAAGTTTTCCAATAGTCCCGATAAGTATATCAACACCCTGCTGCTGAAGTCGTTTTTCAATACGAACAGCTTTTGCTGTTGGTGCGAAGCAAGATGACGCCGACGCCGACGCCGACGGTGATGAATGTGATCCCCCTTTCCCTCCGGAATCTTCTCCACCGATAGCCAGGGCACATTGCAGCACCGGATCGTTCACATGCCGTGTAAAATCCGCGATAGCTTGATACACCTGTTCTGCGAGATCTCTGGTTGGCTCGATGATAAGGGCAAGAGGCTTGCGGACACCTGACCACGATACACCGATATATGACACACGCGAACATTGAAGAAAATCCCAAAAACAACAGGGTCAAATAGTATCACGAACATGTTATACACGATATCATATGGGGGTGATAACATTATTATGCACTTGAGATATTTCGCATTTGACCAAGGTGATACACAAATGTGTATTGTTAACACTGTACAACTAGCTAAACTGGAAAGTGGACATGTAGAAAGATTTTGTTTTTGCTCTGGACGTCTCAATTGTGTTTGCTAGTAAATTGGCCCGTAATAAAGCAGTATTGAAAATAAAGAATCGTTCCATATTGCCTACCTGTATTGTTTGCGTACACCTCGCTAGCATCGGAGCGGAATATTGAATCTGCTGATGCTTCTGAAAGAGCACGATAACCAACCTCTTTCGGTGGAAACTTAAAGGGGTGCTGCCCAAAATTAACAACCATCTCACTCCTTTGAATAAGAACAGCCGGGAAGAAGACCGATCCGGCCGTGCTGGGAGGGAGATCGAATGCTTTACCAAGCATCTTTCCGTTGCGACTGAAAGATATACTTCGGCCCAAAAGATCAATATAACAGCCAATAGCGTCGCGATTTTGGAAACGCTCTCCATATTTTTCAAATTTTCCATCGTTCGATATCCATCCAGTACCGCCATATCCGAAACCGTGTGTATCTTTGCCTAGTTCAAGATGGGCGGCGATAGTGGACCACCCAACTCTACATATGCCATTGCTTGAAACGATGCATTCATAAAAATACTTGCCAGATCGAACGCCGTGTGTTCCACGAGCTCCAACCCATCCTTCAACCGAAGCGGAATCGCAACATAGACCAGAATCATCAATATCAAGACCGGGATCTTTATCTGTTAAGCTGAGTTGGATTGGAACACCCCCTTTTTTTGTAATTTTATTCGGTCGCATCCCTGCACCACTTTCACTAATGCTGATGCTGGAACTAGTATTAACAGAAAGGTTTTTGATCCTTTCGTGCACACACTGAATAATAGGGAGAGCAAATGCGGCAGTTTTACCCGAGCCAGTTTCTGCAGCAGCCATTACATCGCCGCCTCCCATAATCAACGGAATAGCTTCGTCTTGAATGTCGGTAGGTAGAAGCCATCCCAATTCATCTATTGCTTGCACTAACTCGGGCATCAAACCCAACGAATCAAAACCACCAGACATGGCAAGTTTAAAAAAATACTGCTAAGATCAATGACTAAAAGCACGTAGAAGTACTGGAATAATAATTAAGCCCGGAATTCGTATTTAGAATTCATAATTCAGAACACACGTCTGAAAAACCTGGGACTGGAAAAGCACTGCTGTGGAATGGATGGGATCCCTGGGATCATCTGGAATGTACCTAACGACAGAAAACTGTTCAAAAAGATAGCGATCACATCCAGGATTTACAAATCCAGAGGGAATCCACTGCCACTGCCACTGCCACTGCCACTGCCACTAAAATTACACAACAGTAAAACTTATATTTGTCTTCTGTACCAGGTATAACATAACCTACTAGGTGCCTTAACCTGCAGTAATAGGTTATGTTATACCTGGTACAGAAGACAAGTACAAGTTTTACTGTTAGTACCCACCGATACAGAAGACAAACTCGGCATAAGTTATAACGAGTTTAAAATAGGCTATACTGTATGATAGTACTGTCCATGGTAATGGTACTCGCATAACGCTGAGGCTCATGTCATCTATTATGAATTCGAGTTTATTAATCCGTTAAGAACTATCTGAGCTTTGACCATATTAACCTCCATTCCCCAGTGCACCCCATCGTGGGTCATCTTCTTTACATCATCTACGGGCACAGACTGTCCCAGCGCAAGACTCTTTGTCATATTATAGACATCAAGGTAGTTCACATTTCCACACTGCCCAGAGTCGAAAAAACTACGCATTTCGTTGTTGTAGCTTTCCACGATTTCATAGGTTTCATCGGCATTGTCAAGCGGGTGCTGTCGGAAATGCGTCGAAAGCCACCAAACTGAACATTGAGATGTTCCTCCAACACGCCCACTAAATCTGTTCATACAAAGAAGACGTGTACGGCCGAAAGACAACCAACAATATTAAAATAATGAAAAGGATAAGCACGCGGTCTTATCAGTGGAGTAAACTGAAGGGTAGAAGTATGATAGCAGTCAATTGATATTAGATGAACGCTAACGATTACACGGGTAGTTGTAAACTTACAGTAGATAGATAATGAAAAAACATGTTGCTGAGGGACAACCCAACATTTCATAAGATATAAAGTCAACACAATAAGTATAATAAGTATTACATGGTGAAGAACGATTTGAATGTTGGTGAGGGGTGGGGGGATGACCATGCTTACACACCTAGTCAGCTTGGCAGACAGTAGTTGGCATATGTCTTTTTTGAAAAAGCCTGACCACATCGTCGCGTTGTTGATCCCATTTCGCAGATGATCAGCTGAAGTTTTATTTTTTAAAACTGATGATACTGAGTGGGGTCCAGGCACATCATTGATAGTATCGTGGAATGCTTCCTCTAAAGTTGTTGGTGGTGCACCTTCCGTTTCTTGTTGATCCTTGTCATTTATAGGTCTTTCTTCCATTGGGAGTGGATGATTTCCAAAGCTCCATATAATTACACTGCCCTGCTGTGATTTGCATTCATCCAAATTTTGAAAATATGTCAACTCAGGATTTAATTTAATCTTCCCCTCACAAACTACGCCGTGTTTGTTTAGGGTCATGGTTTTGCAGCGGCTCGTAAACTGTTCATGATAATGGCACTCTGGAAACATTTTCCCGTCATGAATTGATCCATACTTAAAATCTCCATTTAGCGTTATCATTAGTGCTGCATATATATGACGAACAAAGCTGTCGCCATGGAAAGTTATCGATGATACACCCTTTTTAATAAGAGCTTCACATCCAGAAATACGGTCGTAAATTTGTGTTATTTGCGGTGATTTCCATGTCAGACCTGATGAACTACAAAGATATTTTGCACAAATGTCACCATCGGCCATAACCCAGCTTCCATTTGAAGTTATAGAGGAGGCAGCCCAACCATATCGAATCAGGAAGGATATCAAACAACAACAAATGGTGTTCAAATGCATCAAATCCATATCCAAACTTGAATCTACATCGAATACTCTTCGATGATCGTTAATAGCTATGTAGCTTATCCTTATCCTGGGCATGTATCATATTCGTACACTATACCAGTATACCTGGCACAGGGTATACTTCCTCAATCCAAGCAGGATGCTGGTGGAATGATTCTACCAAAAATATTATTATAGATAATATTGTTGGTAGAATCATTCCATAATAATTACTAAAAATTTTACAAAATTAAAATGCGAAGCTGGGAAGCTGGGAAGGCTGAAATTTTGCAGCGAAGACATTTATAATAATCCCAGGAATCCCAGGAATCCCAGAATCCAGGTAATGATACTATTCAATATTGCAGCCTTCCCCACTGTAACAGCTTCGCATTTTAGTTTTGTCAACACGTTTTGGAAAATCAATTTGCGCAAACTGGCCTGGTAGGTGGTATATATCCCCACTTTCAAAAGATAAAGGATGACATATAGGATTCAGACCGAAAGGCTAGGATTGCGAGAATTGGAACTCAGCGATGACAAGAAAATGTTCGAGTTGGACACTGATGAACAGGTGTTGTCATTTTTATTTGGGATAGCTCCTCCTGTTGACATTGGGGAATCAAGAGGCTACATCGAGAAAGTTCAGCAGCAGTATTTGGATAATGGAATCGGTCGTTGGGCTGTGGTTGAGTTTCAAAGTGGAGAATGCATAGGCTGGGCCGGATTGAAACTAGAATCAAACGTAAATGGCCACGACAAGTTTTACGACCTAGGATATCGCTTTCTTCCTCGGTATTGGAATAAAGGCTATGCAACAGAGGCATCAATTGCATTGGTTAAATTTGGATTTGAGGTATTGAAAGTTGAAAAGATATGTGGATACGTAGATAGTGGACACAAAGCCTCAAGAAGAGTCCTTGAAAAGGCTGGTTTGCATTATGTTTGTGATTTCGAGCAGTACGGATGCAATAATGAATGGTTTGAATTATACGCTGCTGAATATTTCACTAGTTGTAGCTCCACTAGTTTTCACGCATGATAAAAACGAATGGTCATCATATTTATGAATTTCAGATCTTTTCTAATGATATCAGTTTTACCCAGGCTTTACTATCATATCATAAAGTTCAGTATGTCACAGGAGTATCCGCACACGAATCACAAAAACTATTACACGTTACGCTTATAATTGAATAAGTATTTTGGATACTATTGACTTAAAGCTCAATGGACCCCCCCCCCCAGTATATTCAGCAGGTGCGTTATGATGGTATCGTAGTCAGTACCAAAGGAGTGATTCCGGTACTACAGTTTAATTATTCACCGATAATTGATGACACAGCAATCTTAGACCCATCGGTATGTCAAGTACATGTTAAAGGACGACAAAAACTTATTCATGTATGCTGCTGCGTGATAGAAGTGTATCGAATAACTGCGCCCGTTTACGCTCTTCGAACGGCACAGCATCGCGCCAATTTAGCGGCCGCCACCAATAGTTCACGGCCATGTGTCTGCCCCGCCGCGACGTTACTTGGTGAAACCAGCCAGCTGGGAGGTACAAAATATCACCAGCATTGAGTTCCAGTGCATGACAATGTTGCAACAGTTCACTGGCACTGGCCCTGGCACCTGAAGTAGAGGATACGGGTTTGTTCTGGTCTGTTGCCGACAGCGCAGTAGCAGCGTCAAAATGTGCAAAATGAAAGGAGCTTGAGTCGTACTCAGTGATGATAGGCATGCCGTTCTTCCCCATCTTAAAGTGGTGACTAAAAGATGAGCTGTTCAACAGACGTGGGAAAGACGAGGTTGATGTCGCCTTCCCTGCCTGTTCTCCTGTCTCGCCCATGTGCACGATCGGCCTATCAATTTCATCAGAGTTACCGGTGCGCAGTGTACCTTGACCAGGGGCAGGAGCAGGAGCAGTCTTACCAGTTGAAGATGATGCTGTACCCGATACTTGCTGCGAATGGTAGTACCGCTGGAACTGGTTAATATTGAATTGGTGCGATAAACCGTCGGGAGATATGGCGTAGGTCGGGGAGAAGGTATGGACATGGGACGCATGGGCAGGAGACACCAGTACGAAGTTCTTCGCCCCCTGTAGCACCACATAGAGATTATCCGTTGCATCCATATGCAGTCTCGATCGGGAATCGCCGCCACGAGCTATGCCCATCCAAAGGTTAATCTCAGTCATATTCACCCAGACACTTTCACCGAGCATGGACAGTGGCGGTGGAATGTCATCCTTGAGAAGGTGCAGCGGAGGGCGATACTTTTCACCATCTTCAGACGCAAACTTCCCAGATCCAGCCTGGATGTTGATGTAAAGCGAAGATTGAAGCGTGACATTGTTCTTCTTCTTATTATTACTAATTTCTGAATTCGAGTCGGCTCTCGGATTATTATTTGCTTTGGATCTATCGGCAACTTCTGTGTACCATAAATCAGCTGGATCTGACGACTGGAAGTCTTGGCGGAGAACAGTGGCGAACGGCATCACTCGGCGGCGAAGGTCAAGTCCCCAGCCAAACCTACCACCATGCTGCTGACCATACTGCCGATGTCCAGCAGCCCCATCTTCTGCGACCAATCCCACTTCACTTCCCTCTCTTATGGGGTTTACACCTGTAGTTGCACTGATTGAGCGACCTTCTCCATTCATCGCATCTACTTCGAATGAAGCATCAGTGCTTCCTACACCACCCACCGCAACATCAATTGTTGATGCATATGGTACAGGCTGCTGCTGTAAGCGTGACTCTACAAGAACTTCCTGGTCGTCGCTAATCCGATCCAGAAGGTATTTGTTGGCCATGGCAAGTCCATCTTTCTCACTACTTACAGTACCATCTTTCTGGGTAGTGCGCCACTGGCTAGTTTTCCACTGCAGCACTTCCTCAAGTTTCTCCTCACTTCCAAACGATATCACAAATGGTTCTCTGCGTTGCACAAAAGCTGTAAATTCACTCTCTGAGAGTAAAGAGGTAAATCGCTGTGGCTGCCAGGCACTGCTGGCACCATTATCGTGTACATCGGCAGTAAGGGAATCCTTTGGTTTTACAGCAGCAGCAGCATCTGAAGAAAACTCTACTTCCGATGATTCAGCAACAGAAGCCATTTTTGGTGGAGGAACAAAACCATTGTAGTCATTGCTCGCCAAACTCGATATATAGCGGTACATCTCGTCAAGCATGTCCAGGACAAGATCAGCCTCCGATGCAGTTCCCCCACTATCAGTAGAGCCATAGCCACGATCGAGTAAGGCATGCGCTGTGTCATAATCATAAGGGTAGTCTGAGAGTAGCTGTAGCATCTCAGCCTCAGCCTCTGAGTACTTCCCGATTTGGCCAAGAGCCTTAATAAACTTTACTCGAGCCGAATATTCGGAAGTCCCCAAGCCCGAGCGCTCCGTTTGGAGTTGAAGTCGGTCAGAGGACGCTGGGCCGTATAGGTAGTTATGTAGATACTTTGCTGCGATATCTGGCTTTCCCACTTCAGGGTCCAGGGCGAAAGACCCTGCTTTATACGAAAAGTCTGCTGAATAATCGGCCAGATCGGCTAAAGTCTTGAAGTGGCGAAATGCTGTTTTCTGTCGTTGTAAACCCATGCTTACGTGCCGAATGGCTAGCCAACCGAGTCCTTCGTGGATTGTAGCTCGAATCTGGACTGGCAAATACTTGTCTTGCAGAACAAGCTCACATGCAAATTCCCCTTCTTCGTCAACGTTAAGGTTTCGTGGTATGCCAGCGACCAGGGGAGAAGTCTTTGGCGATGTTAAAAAAGGTTGGCATATTGCTTCCTCATCGGCGTTTCTTTGTGCCACAGCAACGCAGAGAAATAGAGCAAAGGTAGGAGAAAAGAGTGGGAAAAATGTGGGATACATTATTTTTGAAAATCGATTCCTGAAAGGGGCAGTTCGACGAGCCTGGAGTGCAAATAATCTTACGCTTACGCGTATTACCAAGAAATTGCAATTGGCACAAGAGGCAAATTGGAGGTTCAATGGTCCTGGTGTAAAAAGAAACTTAAGTTTCGAGGTATGTTAGATGTTGATGCAACTACAGTATACTCCAATTGGTGTAAAAAGACCATTCGGTGCAACTTTACTCTGATTCTGGGATTGGTGTAAAAAGTTGTGTAAAAAGTGCATCATTTGGTCCAAATTTAAACCGATTGGTGTAAAAAGCACACCAGTTGGTGCAACATTAATTCGAACATCAATTTTTACATTAGTAATGCACCCTGTGTATAAGGCCGCGCACAGCATCATAATTTGATTAGTTAAGGATCTACTATCAGTAGTATGCCGGATTTAAGTCACTGGCTCAGTTGACTTAGTACCGCTCGGCGAGTCAGACGCGGTCCGGGCCGGCCCGTTACTACTACTGGAGCCAACCTGTGAGTTATACTTAAACCTCTGAAAAAACTTAGTCAATGCCCTTTCTGCTCGCTACCACGATTATAATAGCGAACAACCTCTGGTAACTGCTTAACTTTTTGGATGAGGGCTTGCAGGCGGGGAAACCTCTCCAGTAGTGCTGTGGATATACCCTCGTGCGTACCGGGCTCAACCAACCACTCGAGTCGTGGCATCATTATAAAGTCGATTATAGTGGGCGTATCGCCACCTGCAAGCCATCCAGTAGTAGACTGCTCGAGAAGTCTCTCGAAGTGGCCAAGGTGGCGAGGGAGTACGGTGTCGTTGAGCTCTTTGCGGCATGCGAGCACGTCTGCATCTGTCATGAACTCGAAGCCATATCGGGCTTCATGGCATAAGATTTGAACCGTGACCAATATACATCAGGTTAACCCATAGTATGGTGTGTGCATCATATTGATTATATATCGCATGGTAAAGCTTAATACCGTATTCAAAAGTGTCAACTTATAATATAATAAGACATAAAAAAAAAAAGGGTAAATAGGTACCTCTGTATCTTGAGCATGTTAGCCCTGCAAAAAGGTCGTTTTCTTGATCCATCATAGCATCGATTCTTGCTGCTAAAATATCATCATTTGTAGGGTACATCCCTGTATATTTCCCTACGTAGCGCATGATCGCTGCGGATTGAAACAACATGGTCTCTTCTCCTGTAGATGGGTCTATTACCCCCAATGCAGGTACCTGTCCGAATGCGAGCTTCCCTTGCTCTTTCAGCGCTATGAATTCATCTTTGGATAATCGAATATCCTCCCAGTCCAAGCCACCATAATCGCATGCTAGTCTTATGGCTTCGGCCTATTCTCAAAATATCGGGATACATAAAAAGTTCAGCATAACACACTCACGTAATCCATAATCCCCAAGCAAACATAAAATGGAGCTCACTTTGCCAGGGATGTCGAAGTAGTAAACCCTTAACTTTGGAACCTTCTGCTTCTTGGCTGAAAATTATTATCACAATCAAAAACATATGTAAATTGAAAGATTGAAACCTCAATAAATATATGTAAGTAGCAAGCGACGATGTGCCTGGCAATGGCACAACTAAGAGGTTGTAAATTAACCGCACTAATGCACCTGGTGATTCAGAGGTCATAGCTACCGACAGTCCAATGAAAAGATAGACACAATATCTGACCGATGTAAAAAGCTAAAAGTCAATAAAGCGATATAACTGCATAAAAGTCAATACTGGAACAAGGCGATTTACTCCATTTGGAACTCCAGCAGGGTTCCATTTTTTTCCACAAAAGATGCTGGGATGGTGTGAAGTGTTTTTTGTAACGAGCAGCAAAAAACACAAAAAATCCTGGGATCCTGGGATTTCATCGATGGTCTGGTGGCTGGTGGGAGGGTCTGGTGGCTGGTGGAAGGGTCTGGTGGTTTGAAGAAGCGTGGTGAAGAGGCTCGTATTTCGGATTCAAGTATTGATGATTCCAACTCCGACGCCGACGTACAACTTGTAGAGGTTGCTGCAGGAGTAAAACGCTCAAGAAGGTCGAAACTTTGGCCCATTCTGTGACTTGAATACCTCGAAGCAAGTCGCTTTAATACCTCAAATAGCCTGCTGAGGTCGATGCAGACATTGTATGCGCCAATGCGCGAAACAACGCCAAGCTTGCCGCAAAGGAAAGAGCCGCCATCTGGTTGATCATAATAGTGCATTAGGCGGCAATCGCAAACGCACAGGATTCGCCTCCGTGGCTCAAGACGGGTCGGGTTCTGTGCATTTGCGATTGATGCCCAATGCACTCGCACGATCAACCAGATGGCGGCCCATACCCTTGCTGTAAAACCAGTGCTACCAATGGCTTTGTTGTTTGGAATCCCCCTGGAATTGCATCATGCCAAACCATTTCCCGGCTTTTAACCGCATTCTATAATTTACCGACATATTATATTGTATTTCTTACTGTATGTGCTCCCGAGCAGTGCCACCCTCAGCAGCGAAATCAACAAGGTATCGAAATAATACGTGTACTCGAAGTTAAATTTATATCAATAGAGCATGCACAGTACAAATTTCACTGAAAAGGAAGCACGCTGCATTGTTGTGATTTTCCTACATAGCCACACATTGCTATACCGAGAAAACAAATTTTATCTATGTACAATACTATCAAAGTATAAAAATGTCAAACCTTTTAGCGTAGTCACTTCCTTGAGCGTGACCCACACCCGATTTTTAGAGCAGGCTGGTCGGTAAGAGCAGACTTACTAGATTGCGTCTCAAACTGTAAGAAGGCCATCTCTGCTTGGAGCAGAACCTCTGAGATGGCCCATGGTGGGCTACTGCTTCTCAGATATGGCTGCTGCGGTCAGACTTCCACTGCTGACGGAACCTTCAATTTCTGTAACGGCAGTGCACGTGCTCTTCGTGCTAACTCCTCCTGTCGCAGTATGGCCGCCAGAAGGTCCTTGGGTAGCTCGGTCGCCATTTTGCGCAGCCTCTATGGCCTATCATTCATTGTTATCATCATGGCGATGATCATTCATAGACAAAACATAGATGTAGAGCTTTAAATATTTCCCCAGACGGGAAGAAAGTTACCAAGGTTAGATTTTATTACAATTAACCATGGCTCATGATGAATGACTCGTCGGCCCCACTGAGCCGGGGTCAATGCCAGCCCCTCCGTAAGGAGTCCTTACCTGCAACACATCTGATGAGAAGTGCTCAGAAAGCTTGTCCTTATTGATGAAGGTTACTTTGGCCGCGGTAACAGGATCCAACCACGGCTTCATTACCGCCCAACACGCCCAGAATATGAACGGTGCGTTGATGACATGTGCCACTTCTAGGGTGTCGGGATAGTTGTAGGAGAGGATGTCGATGAGCAATTTCATGACTTCGTAGTCCATGCAGCGCAGGCTAAAACCAGACAGGTCGAAGCATATCACCATGCGCTCTTCTTCAGGCTTGGCGAGCTTGAAAGTAACTTGTTCGCAGTTGTAAATGATCACCTTTCGAAGCTCATCGACGCTGCGGTTGTTCTTGTCATGTTTTGCTGCGAATACAAATACCGCCGGTCGGCCGTTTTTGTCCGTACCTGGAAAATAACAAACAAAAATAGCATTGAAAGAGCATTCCGAAGCGAAGTGAAAAATACCTTCTATAACATAAATATCATGTCAATCAATTCATGGTAATGCCAAGTCATGGTGATGTTTCTTTACCTGGTATTAGAACTTTTCCTGCATTATATTCGTTTGCAAACTCGTCTGTCCTGGAAGAGATGGTATCGACATCGTGCTCCCTACGCCACTGCAGATGACGTTCTAAGCCATGGTAAGCATCATCCTCCACTCCTTTCCGCCCTCGCAAGAAGCGCAATACCGTAGTGTCAGTAAAATCATATTTGTAACTTGAATCGTCATCATTTTGTTTAGTACGGAGTCTCTCCTGGAGCTTGGCAACCAATGCCTGCTCCTCAGCGGAAGGCGGCACAAAACTCATTATTCCGTTCCACTATTAGAGATTGGTTTGTACAAATATAGAATGTGTTGACTTGTCTTACGATAGACGTGCTCAGTTTTTACCGGTAAATTTACTACCGTATGATAACTGTGATGCATTAATGTATCGTAGTTAATCGAAAGTTATCATTGCAGAACGTAGTGTCGACGTCACGAAATTAGAAACGCCAATTAACTGTTGTCGCTCTCGCCCAATGGTAAAGGACGTTCATAGTGGGAGAAATATTTAATATTCAATTATTCATCATAAAAGACGTCGTTGTAATATAATATATTTTTTTTCGGCTGCATCAAACAAACAACATGTAAAAATACCTTTTGGCGTCTTCAATTTGTCAAGATTCCTAAAGTACTGTAAATTTAGTTCCCCTAAATTTACGAGCTCGTAACGTACAGTACTCGTGTCGTATTCTGGTATTCTGTAAATTTACCGTAAATTTACGAGTAAATTTTTAACTGATCACTGATACAGTATGTGATATCTGATGAGTTTTTGCTGATGTTGTAGAAACCAGCATGATCGTTGTCGGATTGGTCGTAGTGGTGAGTATTGCTTTACTTTGCATATTGGGAATTAGTTATCCAAGTGGTTCAATCCAACTCGAACTATGGAAAGTTGGAAAAGATATCTTATTAACTACTTCTGGTACAGTTATAGCCTTTGATGTGTTTGTGAATAGTTCGTCGTCCTGCATCTGCGCGGTGCAGCCTTTTTGCTTTTGTGCAAACGTTACTGACAATGTTGTCCATGCGTTGGAGCACATAACCCGTAGATTGCAATCAATCCATAACGGCATGAATGCAGTTACTCCAGGATCCTATTTTTTAAATATAATATGCAATGGCATAAAGGACAGCATTTATTGCAAAAAATCCGCAATATATGGCTCAAAAGGGCTGTATCGATACTTGGGTGGCGCTTTTACTGATATTAGACACGAAAATCCGTGCCTACTTATCCTTCAACCTCAGCAAAGTAGACACCAGTATGGTGTGGAGCAAAAGGATGGTATGTTACAGGACAGCCATAGCAGTATTATCAGTTCTCATCCCGCAAGTGTCGATGAAGCAGTCATTCGGTCTAAATCTCAGGAGTTTTCTGATCATGTCGAGTTCAAAATTATCCTTGTTGTTGATGACATGCCTTACAGGAAAACCCACTCGATTCCCTTCAAAATTGCGGCGCATATTCAGCACCAACTGTATAATTTGAGCATTGTTCATCCAGTCTCAGTTTCGCTATCAACATTATATACCAGGGGCGACCATGGCAGCCTCAACAACATTCGGAAATTGACAACCATTGATGAACACCAGCGATCAGCGACAGGAAATCTGATGAATAATAGTGTTTCAAGTTACGGTAATAATTTGGCAGATAATAATTCTTTTTCAAACGGTTCTTTGAAGTACATCAACTACTACTATGTTTCGGAAGATATCCACACATACGCTCTCAGCAAAGAGTCATTATTTCGGCATCGCATCCGCTGTGCTCATCGTACAGCAACCGGTAGTAGCAATCGTGGTGTAACGTGTAAGCAGTACACGATCCTCCTGACCGTTTCGTTCGCCCAGCCTCAACACTTAGCCACTGCAGCAGCAACAGTAGAAGATGACTCAAGCACTAGCTCCAGCACTAGCTCCAGCTCCAGCTCTAGCCCCGATATCAGTCCTCACGGTGAAACAGATACTGCTAAAAGTGCACGCGCCTCTGCTACTACGAGCACTCGCATCGAGCCGCAGGCCGTACGTACCGGTATACCAGCACGTATTTACAGCTCACACCAACAGGCCGTTGAGACAATCAGGGAGCAACTATATACAAAGGTATCTCGATCATCACCTGGCACAGGTAGAGCGTCAGCTCTTACTGGTGCAAATGCTCCTGATTCGAGCACTGGGACTGCAAGGAGGGGCAAGTTAAAAGGTTCCAACCGCGGATCTTCAGTTGCACTGCTGAGTCAATTGGGCTGCTTTGGCGTGCTTGATGCCATAGATATTGCTCACGTGTTTAATGCTTCAACTGGGCTGGGAGATGACTATCACATTGACGATGAATCTCTTGGAGCTGATGGCGTTGGATTAGCTGCAGAATTGCCTGCTGGTATATATATTGCAAGTATGCCGATTGTGCAACAAACCATGAAGTGTGTTCGCAGGATTTTACACATTCCAACCATCCCAACACTGTCCTCTTGTGATCTGGAAAACAATGTTTCATGTCTCAATAACTCTGAAAAAAGTGCGCATAAAGTTCAAAGGAGGCATACAAAGATTGAGTCAGGGCTGACAACTAGTGAATCTCAGTCGGAAGATCATCAATTTACGCCAGTTGAATTGCAGCTCCATCTAATATCACGAATTCGTACGCTTTATAGACGCATTCCTCTTCAACTACACACTGCCCAGCAGCTCAGAAGACATGGTTCCTCTCTTGCATTGGTATTTCAGTATCTTCAGACATTCACTAAATATTATTATGATGACAGCGATTATGGCAGTCCTGTTGTGCTGCACATAGATCCAAGACGTTCAACAGCAACTACGAAAGAATCACAACCACAAAGATCAAATAGCTATATGTATGTAGATCGTAATTGGTTAGCTCCAGTGATACAACGGGTGGAATGGCTAATGGATTTGCTGCTGGTAATGGACTCTGGGGACCGAGCCATCTTCACTCAGCTGGCCATTCACGCAACGCGTGCAAACCAGCATGTCACTACGTTGGAGAAGCTTACCGGGCAGCATCTTATTCAGGCATATGGGATAAGTGAAGCACTCAGTGAGATTCTCCCCGATGTATTTGGTGACATTTCTCAGACTTCATCGCAATACCGAACTATAATATCAGACTCCGCAGTGGCAAGTGAGTCCCATTCTACAAGCGCAGGCTCAAGCGCAGGCTCAAGCGCAGGCTCAAGCGCAGGCTCAAGCGCAGGCTCAAGCGCAGGCTCAAGCGCAGGCTCAAGCGCAGGCTCAAGCGCAGGCTCAAGCGCAGACCAACATATTTGTTCTGTGCACAATGAGAGCAAGAGCTGCCCCCACAATGACAGGTTCAACATATTACAAGCGCAGCAGCTGGAAACAGCCAAAGAGCTGCTCTCAGTTCAGCAGCATCTCTATGAGGAGCTTGCAGAGGCACATCGACTGGTGCAGACTTTGTACACGGCTCCAGGTAAAGGCTTGCGTGAGCAGTGGGCGCTGGAACAGGTGTTCGCTATCTATGGCCCGTTCTGGCTGCCCCTCATGGTACCCATATATCGACTTGTTCTGTCTTGTACCTCTAGACCATATTCTTAGTTGCTACCCTCTTGCTTTTGGTAATTGACTAAACAAAGTATGTGCTTAATTTTCTGTCGTAATAAAGCTGCTCGCATCCATTCATTACTCTCTCGTTGCTTTATAATAGGTCGAAAGTAAACTTATTTGGAACTATATACAATCTCATCTCATACAAATTTTTAGAACTCTGGAATCGGATGAATTTTCGAAGTAAATTATCATAGCTTACCTCGTATTACTATTAGTGCATCGTAGTACGATTATCACAGCTGATTTGGAAATGAGTGATGAAATTAGTAGTCTAAGCGCAGCAGGCGGTCGGTCAGGTGGCGTTGATGCTTGTGGTCGGAGCATGGCCCCTTACGAATTCTGGAACAAAATAGGATGCCCAAAAAAGATAGTAGCACCAATGGTAGATCACTGTGATCTTCCATACCGTATGCAAACACGTGAATATGGTGCTGATTTGGTTTATACCCAGATGTTTAATGCCACATCGGTACGTTCATCTCCGTCTAACCCTGCTGTGTATTGTTACAATACCCGACTATTACTTTCTACGATAATGTTTTATGCATCTGTCCATTTCAAAACTATTTTTATCTAGTTCACACAATCGAAAGAGGTTCGAAAGCGTTTGTTCAACACTTGTCCAGAAGATCGCCCTCTAATAGTACAGTTCGCAGGGCACGACCCACAGCTTCTACTGGAAGCTGCTAGACACGTTCAAGACTCCTGCGATGCAGTGGACCTGAACTTAGGATGCCCCCAGGGCATTGCGAAGAGAGGGCGGTATGGAGCGTTCTTGATGGATGAAGTAGAGCTCTTACGTGAGATCGTCAGCACACTTGTGCGGGGGTTAACGGTACCTGTAACGTGCAAAATTCGCATTTACAAGGGACCGGATGGTTATGCACGCACGCTGCGGCTCTGTGAGGCATTGGTGGATTCAGGTGCTTCGTTGCTTACTGTGCACGGCCGCACTCGAGAGGAGAAGAAACAAGCCATCCAGGATGCCGACTGGGATGTGATTCGAAGGCTTAAGTTGCATTTCGCCAAAAGGTTGATTCCTGTTCCTGTCGTAGCGAATGGTGGTATAGAGACCTTAACAGATGTTTACCGCTGCATCGCTTTGACGGGTGTGGATGGAGTCATGTCTAGTGAAGCGATATTGGAAAACCCTGCGCTATTCTCCGACTACTTTAGCCGGTCGCTTAATCGCACTGTCACACAATTAGAGTTGGCAGGTACGGCCGTGTAGAGCATGATAGTAGAGCCTCTACTCAGTAGAGTAGTTGGCAGGTATGGCCGTGTAGAGCATGATAGTAGAGCCTCTACTCTACTGAGTAGAGTGGCGAGCATATTTCTATTTTTTCCACACAGCGCTCCCTCCTGCCATATCGATGCTATGCCAATGCAATCTTTTTCTAACTTTTGGATTTGTTTCTAACATCCACACTCTGTCTTGTGAATATAATGGATATCGTGTGTGTTTGTGTGTGTCTTGTTGTTGCTGTTGTTGGTGTTGCTGTTGTTGTTGTCGTTGTTGTTGCTGTTGTTGGTGTTGCTGTTGTTGTTGCTGTTGTTGTTATTGGCGGTTTGGATTATTGATGTCGTTTGTGTCCCAGTCGATTACCTGGACTACGCTTTACCTTATTGATGTCGTTTGTGTCCCAGTCGATTACCTGGACTACGCTTTACCTTATTGATGTCGTTTGTGTCCCAGTCGATTACCTGGACTACGCCGAGCGCTACACTGTACCGCACGTGAAGATTCTGCGGCAACATCTCATGAAACTTTTGTACCGCTATATCAGCCGCCACGAGCAGCTGCGAGAAGGTATCATGGATTCGAACACACTGCCAGAGTTCCGCGAGGTGTGTCGTCTCTGTGCCCAATTGAGAGATTGTGGGGGTGGCGAGCAGGCTTACCCAATCAGCTGGTACCAGCGGTATCGGTTGGAGCTCGAAGAAGTCCAAGATCCGAATAATTTATCCGAAATGTACCATCATCATCATCATCATCATCATCAGCAGCAGCAGCAGCAGCAGCAAAAGCCAGAACAACTGCAGCTACCAAATTCGGGCAATAATAGCAACTCTGAATGTTCCGAAGTAAGCCGTGTTGAGGAATCGACGGGGATGAGACGACAAGAGGGTTTAATCGGAACAATAATTGATATTCCTGACACCAGCGACCAAACTAGTGGAGGTGAGATCGGTGCTCCCATCAGTAGTAACCACCTCAAGCGGTACCGTCGGTATATGGTCGTTAGAAAGAAGTCTTCCGCTGCTGCTGGCAGTGATGGCGAGGCTATAGCGCCACCATCGTACAAAGTACACAGCTTCCTAAACACGTTAACAGATTGGGAGGGGGAATCACAGCAGCGCGACGGAGTAGGGAAAGGGGCACTTGCTAGTTCAACTGACGTGGCCCGGGGAGATAGCGGCGACGACGACGATGCGGCAGCCAGTATGGATGACTTCGGTGTTTTTGGCTCAATGTTCTCTTAATTACGGTCCCAATAGCGGCGACGACGACGATGCGGCAGCCAGTATGGATGACTTCGGTGTTTTTGGCTCAATGTTCTCTTAATTACGGTCCCAATAGCGGCGACGACGATGATGCTGCAGCCAGTATAGATGACTTTTTAGTGTTTGGCTCTCCCTATATGGGATAAATTTGCTGCATATAGTACATTGTGATGTTCTCCTTGTGCCACAACCACGTCAAGCGTACTTGGCCCTTGGTCAAGGTACATCCTTTTTGAATTATGATATAAATATATCTAGAGTAACTTAGCATTTAAAGCCACATGTATGAGAAGTAGGGTGTTACCGTGCCCGATAATCGCGATTAAATTCACCAAACTTTGATAGATTCCTTGTGATTCACAAGCAACCTATCAAAGTTTGGTAAATCACAAGCTGTGATAAATCCAGTGGATTGTGGATTCCCATAATCCCGAGTGACGCTCTGCTTCAAAATTTTTGAGTGTCTGCTACTGTATCCCTGGTATCTGAAATTAAAAAATTAACCCTCTCTTTTTAATTTACTTGCAGTAAATTTACATTTTAAACATCTTGCGCTATCTGTATCGACGTGCTTGTTAACCATAGCCTTTTTAAAGCTAAAATTGTGTATAGTTCAATATTTCGGAGTTTAAACCTGTAGATTCACGGAGCGTCATGGGTGCGAGTGTCACTATAGAGCTCTCGAAACCCACGGATGCGTCCGATGTACGAAATACTGGAGACTTGGACTTTGCGCGGTCAGAAATAATACGGCTCAGACAACAGCTGGGACATTTAGCTAAGGATTATGGGATGGATATTGTTGCGCTTGATGCGAGTGATTTAGTTCAGGGTGAGAATACAGACGAAGACTTCGAAAGGTGTATAAGAGAGATCGCACACATCAGGAGGTGTTTGCAGTTAAATACCCAGACTTCCAAACGACGACAGCGAAATTATGATACGCATACATCAGCTACTAATGATGATGCTGCTGCGGATAGTAAATATGACGAAAGCGAAGCTGTAAGTTCCGATGATGATGATGATGAGTCCAAATAGCCTTTATACCACTCAGCTCAGTGCCTCTTTTGGCTTCCTACATGCTGGTGGAAAAACTAGGTCCATTATTTGTTCGGAACTGTGGAATAGAATGTGTATATATATGGATTTGGCAAATTTATGAAAGTGATTTATTTTGTTTGTGGAGCCCCACGCAGGCTGCATCAGTTTAAACTTCTCTTCTGGAGTAGTAGAGAACCTGATTGGAGGGAATATTTACTGTGGTATTCTAAAGATAAACTCCATCCGATCGTATTCACACACCATAAGTTTATTAATATACTGAGGTAGGCGGTGGTTGGGGAGGGAGAGGAGGAGGGGAGGGGAGGGGGTAACTGTTGTCACGATGTACCGTCTTTTGAAAGTACTTGAAGCAGCTCGCACGATTCGGCAAGCAGCCAACATACTGCTTGCAAGACTCGAATGCCCAACAGTCAGAACTGCTACCGGTGACAAACGAAAGTAATTACACTATTAACAACAGTTGTTTCTAAATAAAATGACTTACAGTCTCCCTGTTGCTTAAGTAATGAAACTAATGGGGTTCCTATTTTCTTCGGACCAGTAGAAGATGATTAGATTATTGAGGACAAAAGAGAAACATCGCGGCTGAATTATCGTCAGCAATGTAGATACTAATCAATAGCTTAGAATTGGATTGAGTACTACCATGGTTATTATGCAATGGTACTGCGGAGCAATTGAGTCTGTCACGGCCTGATCGAACCATCCATTCTATGAATCGGCTCAGCAGCGCTAGTCTTACAGTGGCTTGAAAAACAATAATATCTTATCACACTTCAATTAACAGCTTACTCGCATAGGACTTGCGCCTCTTCCCGCAGTTAGCTAGAGCAGACAGCGTTCATCTCGACACTCTTTAAACTTCGAAGTGAGTTAGAGGAGCAGACAGGTCTGGCAGACAGGACAGGACAGGATAGGGATGGCATTCAACGGTGCTGCCGTGCGTGTCCGTTGCCAGTTATGCTGGACCCTTGCAAGGACCCCTGCTGCTGCCCGAGCCAGACCAAGATCCCGACCCAGATGCAGCCCGCGCCCCTACAGCAGCCCCAGCCTCAGCCCCAACAACAGCTCCGTTGCCGTGAGGGGTATGCTGGGATTGATGACGAGAAACGTCGGTAGGTGGAACGTGGATGAATCTGAACCCAGATAGCTTGGTCGCGGCCCGCTGGTTGGGCTGCAAGGTAGTATTGATGCGCTGCAGAATATCGAGCAAGATCTGTTGGGTTGTTCATCAACACATAACATAGAACACAGCGAGATTACATGTAAAATGGAATCACAAAAAGACATTTTTTATATTTTTAAAAACAATGCGACAGAGAGAGAAGAACAGTAACAGCTTCAGTAAGAACTCACATGTGACTCAAGAACGCCAGTGGCGACAGCAATCTCCTGACTATTGAGTACTTCGAAAAATTGGTTCGCATTAGCGGGATGCTGCACCAGGATCTGCGAACGGGTGCAAAGAGGGAGTACGAAGGCAGGCAGAAATACAGCTGATATAAAATAATAGATGGGGTGTGGTGGGGTGAAATGAAGTGGGGAGGGGTGGCAGGATGGAGTGAGGTGACAGTGTGGAGTACGTACCTGTACGGCCTCGGCAGCGTGCAGAGTGGCTGGGAACCAAATCATATTTCGCGGCGCGCCCATGAGCAAGTCCATAAGGCCGAAAATCAGTCCCGGGGAAGCGCCCACTTCTGAAATGTCTGCACCCGTGTTGATGATCAGGTGGATGAGAATCACGCACTTCTCACACGCCTAAAGTGCGCAAGCATGGGGCATGATGTTGATCGAACATGATGATGATGACAGAGCATGTTGGTATGGTAACAGGTGACAACAAGTGGTTACGTGGTGTGATAATAGATTATAGATTAAAGGTTACATATAATAGGTTTACGGATATTGTACCACAACAAGAAGAAAAAAAGCAAAAAAAACTAGAAAATGATCAGAAACAAAAATACAATATTATGAAATACCAAACGCTTTACCAGTCAGTCGTAACAGAAACAAATGAGGGTTAAAAGTGTAATTTCTCACCTTCGACTGCAACAATATCTCTGGGGATGGCTTGTGGTCTCTGCTCTGGCCTGGTAATTTCAGGTTTTTCAGTGTGATACGTTGCAAGGTGCGCGCAGCAAAATCGATTATCCCGGGCTGCTCAAGGCAGCGGGTGCCAGCTGGATGATTCACCAGTAAAAGCGTCAGATTTAAAGACTGAGAAAGACGTTTTCCCCGCCAGTACATTGACAAAAAATGAGGGGAAAAAGGGACCATGGTAACAAAATATAAATTTAGATTTATTGAGAAACAAGGTAATAAGTTATACGTAAAACCCTCCCAGCGATAGATTATAACAGACATGCTTTGAATAATATTTGGGCGAGATTGCCTCAGCATCAAAATTGAACACACAGAAGTGGCAGAAGTGGCAGTGGCATTGACAGACAGGCAGGCAGACAGACAGGCAAGTCTGACCTGGTCAATAACATTGAGGTCTTCCACACGCGCGCAGGCATTCACACGCCGTGACTGTATTGGTGACGAACGTCTCCACCAGTTCTGGCTCCGTTTCATCCAGGTACATCGCGGGGGCCAAACACTCAAACAGAGCCAGACAGGCGTAGATAAGCTTGACATCGGGCAGCTCCACGTAGAGCGTGATCAGCTCGGCCAAGGAGTGCAGCTCGGCAGTCATGGCGAACACGGCATTGCGCCCCGCACTCACCCGCGAAATGTTCGTCAACAGGGCAAGTTTACTACTCAAAATGTCCGCTACGTAGGACTCCATCGATTGGGTTTTCCGCAGAGGGGTGAAATTGCCCCCACCCCCCAGGTGGTGGTTCTTATGTCTATTGATGAGGATGTTTTCCGAGATGCCGCTCCCAATTGAGATACTCTCGTCTTCAATGATGTCCACAACAGAGAAGCTATCACTGTGCAGATCACCTACTTTGGGTTTGTGATTAAGGCTGCCGCTCTGCTTGAGGTCCATCAGGTGCGGCACAAGGCTCAGCCAGTTGTCGATATCATTGCGCAAATGCACGGCACACATGGAGAGGAAAGAAGGGTGTGCCACCAGCATGTCGGCGGTGCTGATCTTCCCACATGAGAGGCTGTATAGGAAGAAGAAAAACTGCTCGAAGAGACTGGGTTCGATGGGCCGGTCAACGAAGCCGCGTAGGATATGCTTCACTTGTCTGGGCTCATCGGGTCGGAACGACAGCACCTGATACCAGAGCGAGTCAGTGGTCAAAGAAAACAGCAGCTTCACGTGAGGGCCTCGAATTACCAGCTCGGTGGTTTTAGCCTCACAGGAGATGCTCAGGTTGCGTAGAATGTCAGTGATGCAGGTGATGCAGACGAGCTCGAGATCAAGCAGTTCAATGTCATCTGCCTGCAAAACAGTGGGGTCACCATCTTGCTCTCCCTCTCCCTCTCCACCACTGCCACTGCCACCGCTGCTGCTGGCCGCATTGTGCCGTCCTCCGAATTTTTTGGTCACTGCATCTGCTTGCAAGGTAAGATTCGTCATCACTGCATCGAACCCGAACTGGTTGGCTAGAATCATCTCTGCAGTCTTCCTGTGATTGCTCAGCATGATGAATCCATCCAGAACGGACTTAAGTATGTAATCCTTGACCTCGGCACCGTAGCCTAACCCGTCGTAGATTAGCGCCTCTTCCTTCAGTTCTTGGTTGCGGAGGTTACCGTCATCGACACCGCCACCAGCGCCGCCACCGCTAGTACTGTGCTCGTACTGCTGCTGAGCGATTGTTTGTTCGTCCACCATGATCTCGAGCTCATACAAGTCATTCAGGACACAGAGCGACATTGTCATGATATCCACGATATCAAGCAATTCCACCTCCGTTAGCGCCCTGCTGGTCTGGAGCAGCTTGGCTAAACAGTTCCGGATAACTTCGTACATGATCTTGAGTAACAGCGGCACGTGCACCCGCCGGAGAATACGCTCTCGATTGTCCAAATTGTCACGTATTGTATTTGCGAGAAGCTTAATCGCGAGTTTGCGCTTGCCAGCATCGCTGGATTTTAGGTGCTGTGTAATGGCAGAGTTGACTTCGTCTCCAGCTTGATAGTCAGAATTGGACATCATGAAAATGTCGGTGATGAGGCTACTGGCATGTGGAGTCAGCTGCCGCAAGTACTCAAGCTTCTGCATAAAGTCTCCTTCGTTGCACATCTGCAATATGGTGTCCTGTAAATCCTTCATCGGTACTCCTCCTACACCCACAGGGGCGCCAGCAGCGGTGGCAGCAGTACCTCCAGAATGCTTTGCCCGTTGAATGATCAGGTGCAATGACTCGCACGCCGCAATCTTCATCTGGGTATCGGAGAACTGGTCGAACTTCACGGTCGTGCTTACTTTGGTGAAATCCGCACGATCGTCAATCATCTCGAAAAGGAAGTAGACCTGTTGTGTGTCCACCAACATAGACCACGGGGAGGATAACTTTCGCAGTGCAGGGCTCTCGTTGTCATCCCGACTGGCAGCGATTAGACTGGACTCCCCAGTCGTGCTGTCACCACCACTAATGCCGCACCGCATCAGCACAATGCTGGCCTTGTACGAGAGTTGCGGGTTGGGACCCGCCCATATTTTAATGAGCGCATGTGCAGCTACGGAGATATCCTGCAGTGCGTCCCGCAGAGAGTGGTGCGACTTGAAGCAGAGCAGGAACACGGTATCGAGCACGACTTGGCACTCCTTGCTAGGCTCCTCTTCGATGGCACCCCTGCTCAGCATGCATGGCGCCATAGGATCACCGCCGTCGATGTCGCGATCATCATCACAGAACGAAGCCAGTTTCTGAAACAGACTGTGTGCTACGTTCGCCGCCAGTAGAATACTGCGGCATTTCTCATATGTGGCGAATTGATGCACGATTTCGTAGGCCAGATCTTTCAATGGAACGGCGGTTGTGAGGGTCACAGTGGTGCGCGAATAGCTGCCTTCCAGCTCTTGGTCAAGGATGGTGTCATCATGCATACGTAGTACGTCCATCACCCCGACGAAGACCCCACTCTTCATGATCATGTTGCAGACATCCTCGTCGACGAATGTTGGATAGAATCATCAGTGTGCTTTGCAGCACGTAGTGGCTGTCGATGTACGGATCGCCGAGGTGGTCAGAAAGCTTCAGCAGGTGCGCGAGAGCGGTCAGGGAGAACTGGTAAATAGAGGCCAGGCAGGTCTGGTTAAGAGAGCAGTACAACAAGGCATCCAGGGCTTTGCACTTGATCAGCGGGTCAGACGACTGCAGCAGTTCTGCGATGACTTGCAGCCCTTCATCGATGGAGAAGTCGGACACGCTGGTGAGCAGGCCCAGCACGTCCAGCGCGATGATGACTTGCACCTGGTCCATCTCCGGCAGCAGCGTCACGAAGCAGTAGTACTGGATCTGTGTGCCAAAAGAATCCACTTTGGACGCACCGTCGCGGAGAATAACCTGTAGTATGCGCAGTGCTGCTACTGAGGCCCCGACGTTATCAAGCTGGTCGTTTTCAATCACGTTCTGAAGGAATTTATTCGCTTTTTTGACGAGCAATCCTCGTAATTGACGTTCTTCGTCGAGGATCTTCAGCGCGTTCGCCATAGTTTCATCCTGCTCCTCGTCGTAGGACTGGGCGACTTGACGATTTGAAACCTGTTCCTCTAACTCCTTGTTGCTGCTGCCGTGGTCCAGGTTGGCACGACGCTGTGCATCAAGTAGAATAGCTGCATGTGCCTCGGCTACACTGCCCGGAGCAGCACCGGTGCCACCAGCAGCAGCATCAACATCTTCATTTGGATGGTGCAGCGTATTCCCGTGTGGATCTCCGCTGATGATGCCGCTCAGTGCCGCGACGCCCCCGGTCCCAGCACCACTCCCGCCCCCACGCGGGGTGGCCCTGGGCTGCTGCTGCTGCTGCTGCCCTCTAGGAGTAATCATCGGCACGAGGTCTCCGCCGCTACCCACCCCGCCCCCCAGCACCTCCTCCGCCACCACCTAAATGACCACCCTTCCCGTTTATTCCCTCAGCTCGCTTCATCATGATGAGCTTGATCTCCCAGGGGAAGTAACCCGCGGAACCAGCCAAAGTACCCAGCGCCAGCAGCAGCATCTCGGTGACATTTGGCGGGTACTCTGCGTAGCTCATCAGCTGCACCAGATTGTGGATCATGTTATGCTTCTCGAATTTCTCGTGCAGCATCTTCAGCACAGCGATGTCCTTGAAAGATGCAATCACATGCAGCAAGCGGGCGACGAAGAGAGTCTTCTCGTGGAATTCGAAGTACTTGATGGTGATGGGCCACAGCTTGTCGCACTTGATCACCATGATGAATATGTCGCGCAGCTCGTTGAGTGCAGCGGAGTCAACTGCCTCCTGCGCGATGGCCTTGCAGCTGTAGAGCTGATACAGGGTGAACGCCAGAAGGTCCATAGCGACGTTTAGCTCTTCTCCGCCACCGGGGCTGTGTGCGTCTGCGATTACGCAGTCTAGCAGCGCCTGCACCACTTGGCGATACACACCCGATTCTACCAACACGGTCTTGAAGTCCGGCTTATTTTAAATACAGAATAGACAAAGTAAAACAAAAAAACAACTTACATTTAACAAGCAAAAATAGTTTTTTATGCTTTATTGTATGCGGTAAAAATGTTACATGTTGAATGATCCGAGAAGAAGAGGTTCAATTTGTAGTTGTTACCTGATAGGCGAACAGATAGAGCACTTCGACTGTACTGTCACGGGCAGGGCGGAATTTGGAGTAGGCCAAAACCTGCGCCATCGTGCGTGTCGCAGCGATATATAATTCAAAATCATCAGCAGTTGCAGTTATTCACCATCACGTTGGTGAAACCAAAAAATAAAAAACGAAAGCATTTGCCTTATGATAAAATAACATACATACAGGCACAGACACAAACACAAACACAAACAAATACAGACAGAAAAACAAACGCGGGGTTACCTGGAGTGAAGCCAGCAGAAGCGCCTTTGATCGCAGGAACTCATCTCGATCCCGCTGCGAGGCATGCGAGACAATATTATGGCAGAAGCTCATAATGGAGGCGATGGTTTGTCCGAAGGAGTCCATGTGGTGCTTCTTCTCTCCTAGCGCTCCCAACAGCTTCACCATCTGCGTGAAGGCATTGATGGAGGTGTGCGCGGTGGCTCCCACCCCTGTGCTGACGGTGAAGCGCCGCTGCTGGGCAATCTGCGAGCTGGAATACGCAAGGAGTGCGGGGTGCGTCGTGGGCTTGTTGGAGAGCACTTCGTAGATGGTGGCCAGGTTGAACATGCAGACACTCTCTGTTTTGAAGTCCCGCTGCAGCGTGATGTTCGTGACGATCTCGATGATATTTGTCAGCAAGAAATCGTCCACAAGCTGGTCCATGAACTTTTGCAATTCGGGAACATGGGTTACTTTCTGAAGTAGAGCTGAGAGCACGCTGATAGCAGCCTCCTGCGTGGAGTGCAGATCCGTCTTAAGCATAAAGGACATGAGTGAGAGCAGGCCGTTATTAAGCAGTTTCGTGACGAACACCTTGGCCTTGGGCCACTTCACTGCCTGGTGCAGCAGGTTGGTTAAGTGCGACTGCACTGCGGCAGTAGAGCGGTACATTACGTCCATCACCATGTTGAGCAGCGCGTCGTCCTGGTCGAAGCGCACCATGTGAGCAGTGATGTCGCGGGTGAGTCCAACGCGCAGAGCCTCGGCGGCCGGCTCGGCGATGTTCTGGTTGTCTAGGCATGCCACCAGCAGCGGGACGGTGTCGTAATCGTAGTAGGTGCGGAAACAGGCGTTACCGGAAGAGCGTTCGAGTGTTCTGAGAGAGGAAGAATAGGGTGAGGTGTGGGTTGGAAAGGATAACATATTGAACGCACGCGTGTTGAGGTGGAGGTGAGGATGATTTGGACGGAATCCATTTAGAAAAAAGGTTGGGGTGGGTGAAGTAAGGTAGTGACGCAAGGTAGGAAAGGATAAGGTGGTGCAGGTTACATACACACAAAAAAGTGTTGAACATGGGTTGACGCTCAAATGATGGAGCAATTTCGTGCCAGAAATCCGAAACGTTAACCATTACTGTTTAACGATAATTTCTCTAAGCTCTGCTATACCGGGTACTCACTTGGCCATGATTCGAGCACACAGCGCTCGCAGCCCAGGCGGAGTGGCTTCAGAAATATTAGGGATGATGCAGTCCCAGTAAGCATCGAACCCGCCGATACAGTGGATCGCAAAGTACAGCGCGGGGTATTTGTTCTCTACATTGCGAGGTCTCTTTGCTGCTTGTGCCGCCGCCTCTTCGTCCTTGGTCCACAGCGCCTCGTGGCAGATTGAGAGGAATAGTACCCGAGCAGAGCGGAACTTGGCCATGTCTTCGGCATCATGTTCACGGAGCGTGATTAAGTACCGTAACATGGAGTTCTGGTCGCCAACGCGCAAATGGCTCATGCAAAGAGCGCAGACTCGTGCGTGGTGTTCATATTCCTTTCCTGGAAATGGTAAAATAGTTCGGTGCGAGCAGCATTGCTTGCAGTAAATTTCACCGCACGATCGACAATGGTGACGGGTGTTGTATGGAGGCGTGAACCGCGTGTTGCATTTAAAGCAAGAGCGTCGGGCGCGATCGGGAACGCGGCACGGCATTATCTCGCTCGCAAAGGTTTGAATTTCTTCATTGTCGATAAAATATTGGCTTGCATCAATTTCACACGAACCTCCACTTCCACCAGTTCTGCTACTGAGTCGACTTGATGCAACAGACACAGATCCAGTACCAGTTGAAGCTCTGGAGCCACGGGAGCCAATAGAGCTGCGCGATCCCATTGAACTTCGGGACGAACGAGAGCCTCGAGATCCTACTGATTCTTCATCGAAACGCGTATTGCTTGGCCCTCTACTGATAGTAGGGCGATCCCATTGAGTGGTACGATTGATGTGATCGACGTAGTAAGTACGACCGCTCGCATCAACTTTCTCCTCCCATCCAACCGGCAGCGACATTTCCTTTCTCGTGGCCTGAAAAAGATTATGTTACTGCAAAATCAGTCAAGCCACTTGTTCGAAACTTGTAAATATGGCGTCACCGAGTCCTGAATTATTTTTTAACTCCTCTACACGTTATGATTACCTGTTTTTTTATGAGCTGGCCAATTTACGAGTATACTTACGAGTAAATTATACGACTCGCAGGTCACATTTGCTCTCTTTGTCTGTCAAAGTTGTGGCACAAATTGTACTGTATGTCACACTGTTTGCTGCACAATCTGTGCACATGCAAAAGAATTGATCAAAACCCTATTTTTTAAACAATAAAGTTTTTAATTAGCCCAAATCACCGAAAAACTTTGATCGTGGGCACAACGGAATGCAGTAAATTTCTGACCCTGTGGGATAAATATCTGTGATAACTTTATGCTGAAAACTATTCTGGAAAACAACAACAATTGAATTGCTTATATTCGTAAGAGCAATGATTATGTTAACAGCACTATCAACAATTCGCACTCAAACTGCTAGAGAAGATGAACAAGAGAGATGGAGGGAGGAGACGTACTAAACAGTACGTTCCTAATACAAGCTGCCAGTCAGTTACTGCGAAATACAAGTACAGTTTGGAGGTAAAGAGTGTTAGAGTTAGATTGCTGGAATCTTTGGGATGTGGACTTGAAGGTGAGCAGATAAACTGACTAGCTGATCGACTGGTAGTGCTAGCTAGTTATCATCACCATCAACTATATTACACCACCATAGCCCATCACCGCGGTCATCCTGGCTGAGTCAGTCGACGGAGGCATTGTGACAAGAATCAGGCCTGTGTCAGGCCAGTACCAAAAAGCAGCATATCTCGCGTGCTGTTCATGAATGTATGGAGCCAATCCTTCACCTCCCTTGTTGTAATGGTACACCACTGCTGAGAGCGACACTAGACCAACAACAGCCGTCACAGCAACCAGAGCACGAGAACCGGCAAGTCCACTTTGAGGCTTAGAATCCTTGTGGGGAATGCCTTTCTCCGGCTCGGTGACCAGATCGATTATGGCATGATAGGCATCAGATATGCCCCCTTCGTCCACAGCGGATATGGTTTGTACCGGGGGCAAATTGTTCTCCCGCAAGTGCAGCGTGGCTTTCTCCAGCACACGCTCGTGTGCGCTTAAAATCACTTCTCGTCTTCTGCGCTCGGCTTCGAGCAAACGCTGCGTCGCAGAGGCAGAAGCAGAAGCAGAGCCAGAGGATTTGCTACTCATGGCGCTGCTGCTGCTGCTACTACTACTGGTGCTGGATGACATGCTCATAGTAGTGGTGCTGCTGCTACTTAGCATGGCGGTGCTCCGGGGGATTAAGTCAACCTTGCTCGCTAGGTAGAGTCTGGGCATGTCAGCCGGTAGTAGCGCCTCTAGACTCAGGGCGGTGTCCAGGCTCACCGGGTTGGCGCACTGGTACATCAGCACAGCTACATCACATGTGTGGATGCTAGACTGAAGCCACTTCTCTACCAGATCGAGCGGCACCGCCACAACGGATAGGTAGAATGGATCCGTGGTAAGAAGGTGAGTTCCTGTTTCCGATCCTAATCCAGGGGTCGTTGCTCTTGTTGCTGGTCCTTTCGATGCATTAATGTGCAATGCAGAAGGAACAGGTGGAGCTGCGGCGCTAGCAGAGTTAGCAGTTGTAGCTTCAACACTAACTGCAGAAGCTTGTGAGGGCTGTGATGATGATGATGATGATGATGATGCTGATTGCGATACTGCTGCTGACTGTGGTGGCGGCGATGGCGATGACGACGATG
This sequence comes from Eutreptiella sp. 'Long Island Sound 2002', assembly GCA_964036045.1. Taxonomy (NCBI): domain Eukaryota; phylum Euglenozoa; class Euglenophyceae; order Eutreptiales; family Eutreptiaceae; genus Eutreptiella; species Eutreptiella sp. 'Long Island Sound 2002'. The sequence continues at coordinate 4,678 of CAXIWF010002278.1, read as the reverse complement.
TGGTTTCTACTTGCATCGGAGACAAATGATAGTAATGGCATCCACCGACTATTATCGCGTCGTTATACTTCGCATATTCGAACCCGAATTCCACATCCGATGATCCCGGTGGATGCAACCCACTCAAATTCCAGACGAAGCTGGATTTTCCGATCCCATTATCCCCGAGCACACAGATCTGCACCACACTGCGGGGCCGAGTCACTGGAGATTTTTGCGCGCCGAAGAAGGAGGTAACATCCAGTAATCGGGGAATGTAGTTGAAGAAGCCAGGTAGCATCCGTTGTTCGTACGCCAAGACTGCTTTTCGAAGGCTGTACAATGAGCCTGCAGCTGGAAGCACTCCTAAATCTTCTCGTTCTACGTATCCCAGTTTGAAAAGCAATTCCTGTGTGCAGCAATAAGAACAATTATAATAATAGTATTAACAAGCAATGAGTATTGATTTAAAAAAAAATACGAACAAGCAAATAGTAACTCATCATGCCTACAACGAAGATGACTATATCGCTCAACATCAATCAACCAATGAATGAATCAATCAATCAATTAATTATTTAATCAATCAATCCATCCATCCATCCATTCATCCACCCCGCCTACCCACCGACCCACCCACCTGTGCAACAATTGGTTCGTTGGCGGCGATGATGTTCCAGTGCGTGAGCCACGCATCGAAGGAAATACTTGCACCAGCATGTGTCAGTTCCGATAAAAGAATCCGCTGCTCGGTTGCTCCCAAGGTCGACACAGCGCCCCCTCCACTGCCACCACCACTGACACTAGTACCATCAGCAGTTGCAGGACCAGCGCTGTCAGTTGCGCCTGTTCTTCTTTTTGATGTTTCATTCACAGCCATATTACCCCCTCCTCCTCCTCCACCACCACCAGCGGCAGTAATAGCAGAATGATGCTGGTCAGCATCTGCGGAAGATCCTTGGGGTACGGCAGAGCCAGTTCCGGGTCCAGATCCAGGTCCAGCAGAAGCAGCAGCTGCAGAGGCGAATGCAGCAGCAAGAGCTACACTCGATGTAGAGGATTGGATCTGACCGCCTCCTACTGTCGCGTCCGTTACGATCGCCGCGAGTGGTGCAATTGGGTCGCCGGGCCACAGTGTCTATTGTGCCATACAGCCAAATCAATTTCATATATCGTAGATCACAATGAAAGCATATTAATACTTTATTCCCTTTTGATAGTATTTTTTACTTTGCCAAATAAAAATCTTCTCATCATATCATCTACAATACAAACAATACAAACAATACAAAATAAAACCCGGATGTGCTTGTAAAATATCAGTGATGTACCTTGAAAGACGGTGGCGATTTCCATGGATCATTAGGAACTATGGTTTCGGACTGCTGTAGACCAACCGCAACTATATTCGTGTTCGAAGCTACAGAGGTGCCAGAGCCCCCATTTGCGCCTACACGTCCAGTACCAATAGTGACGGCGGGAGCAGCAGCAGAGCCAGCAGCAGTTCCAGTAGTTGCGGCAAGTGAGGTTTTAGAATTGGATGACGAAGTTCGGTCTTGGGGCTGCTGCCCCCGCTCCTGCTGCTGTTGTTGCTGTGGTTGGGCAGGCACGGTCGGTATCACTGACAAAATTACACTAAGCGCTTCCCACGTCAAGCTGGCTTCCGCCTCGCTGCTGGAGTCACTTTCGGAGCGCAGCGGTTTCTCGCTCTCTGCATAGGCGTTCTCAGCAAGCCGAAGTAGGAACTGCCGTGCACCCGCTGACAACTCGGGAAGCCGCACTGTTGCAGAGGAGATATTCAGGTTATGCTTGGCCTCAGCCCACGCTTGAGCCTGCGCCTGCGCCTGAGCGGAGGATATTTCAACGAGAGAGCTAGAACTATTATCTGCACTACTGCCACTCTTGTTGTTAGTTACAGTTTCATGACCAAGAGCAGTGGGTGCAGCTGTTGCCGCAGCGGCCCCTCTACTGCCAGCGGTGGATGAAGTAGTAGCAGAGGAAGAAGTAGCTGCGACGGCAGAAGTAGCTGCAGCAGCTGCTGATGCGGAGGCCACCGCCGCAACAGAAGTAGTTAGGGAACTCTCTGGGTTTCCATAATGAGGATATAGTCGTACCGAAGGAGGAACAGTCCTCACCTCATCGGGAACCTGAGCCCCGGGCAAGTACGTATAGGTAGGTAGTTTGATAGAAAGATAGATAGAAAGATAGATAGAAAGATAGATAGAAAGATAGATAGATAGAAAGATAACTAGAATGATAAACAGATAGATAGATAGAAAGACAGAAAGACATATAGACAGATAGAAAGATAGATAGATATCGGCTGTGCCACTTACCATTATATTGAGGTCATCGTCATAGTCAAAACGACGAAGAATCGTCCAAGGATTCTGGTAATCATGTTTATCTAGACTAAGCTTCATCAGACCTAGAAATCCCTCAAATGTAAAGCTATTATCCACAACTCCGCCGGGGACAACTTTGGAGATCTGCCGTTTGAGTACCATGAGCTCTTCCGTGCTGATGGAACCGTTAAAGCAACGATATTCGGTATCATTCAGTTCAGCGTCATTAAGTAAATTGTCACCATCTTGATCAAATATTCGGAAAATGCGGAGAAAAGCACTGCGACTTGCAGGAGTGAACTCGTGTGAGGTGACATCAAAGAGAGGATGAAGAGGAAAATTGACGAAAAGTTCACCGTAATAAAATACATCGTCGATATTTTGGAGGTTTATGGAAGAACATTTCCAGCAATTAAGCACGAAGGGGAACTTGGTCAAGAGATCGCCTAACGGTGCATTGTCTTGATCTTCGAGAAGCAGGTCTATTTTTGTGCCTACAAGGATAACGGGTTTGTTCGGAGTGTGGTACTCTGTATTTAGGTCGTTGATGAGAGGGAGCCAGAAGCGCGATAAACTTTCCAGAGTCTCAGATCGAGTCACATCATATAGAGCGATCACGGAATCTGCAGATACTATCTTTTGTCGCAGCACATCTCGATCATGCGCAAGCGCAGATGAATCCATGATGGTCACACAGACATAATTAGCCGTGGTCTCAGGAGGGATTGAAACGTCAGTCATTACATGAGGAACCTCCTGGGGGAAGTGTCTGGAGACATATGAGCTTATCAAGCTTGATTTTCCTACACCTTCGTCTCCAAGTAACAGAATTTTTACGTGTTCTTTCATGGTATATTAGGAACGTAAGCGAAATTGAAACTAACGATGTGTTATTTCACCGCATATAAATTTAGGGACGAGTACTTTTGAGAGTCCGCCAGGTAGTATCAGGAACACGCGGATCGCTACAATGTGATGGGTTGGTTTGCGATCGTAGCTAATCAAGAAATCTGGTAATGCGGATTAAAAATTGATCATTTTTTTTAACCGCGTGGTTTCCTGGGTTTGCTGCTGGGAGTTTTAAGTTACCGCCGACGGTTCCACACGATGTGATATTTTGCTTTGGTCATAAGTATTAATAATATTATTCTTTGAAAGTTACAGAGTAAAATTAGGGATGTTTGATGCCCTGCTGTGGGATGGTTGGGCTTTACAAACACCTGGAATTGATCTGTACCTCTGGTAGACCAATGGTTATGAATCGATTATTGAAGTTTGTCGACCGCGCAATCGTTCCTTCTTGCTGGTGAAAATTTCTCAGGCTCACTTACAATGTCCAGCCGCGGTAAAACTATAGTCGGTTCCGATGGAACCACCATGGTCAAACCAAAAGTCGGTTTTTTGTATAGTGACGGAGATAAGCGCTCTTGTGAAAGTAGGAACCTTGCTACATATCTTTGTGGACTCATATCCGCCACGGGCTACCCTCAAGTCTTCATGATTCCATACCAAGCGAATGAGCTGCCCGGAGATTTGGGTAACAGACGTATAAAGTATATCCCACCCGGTAGTCATTCCCCTAAAGAAGTTCCGGTGAGTGTAACTATCTCTTACATGACTGCTATAACATTTGCTGTTGCTACAACTTGCCCCCATTTGCTCCCATTTTACTTTTGATACTATTACCCCACAATACCATTGTCTACAAAGGTGTCGGATGTGACATTCGCGCACTTCAATGCGCTCGAAGACTGTGATGTGATAATCGTAACACTGAACAGCTTCGACACCAAGGCCTGCTGCAAGAAGATGTCTGAGCTCCTTGATAGCAAGAAGCATATTACTGTGTTTAGCATACAGCGCGGAGTGCGCAACGGATCAATGCTGCGAGAAGCGTAAGTAGTAGTGGTAGCAGTGCTATCGATTGTAAACTGATTTTTATATGACGTGAATTATACCTTCGATAACTTCCCGTTGTATTGCCGCCATACTGTATACCAGTTACAAGTGTTTTAAGTATTTAGTGTACCTCGTTGATGAGTAATTTGTCAATCCTGTCATGACGCATAGTGTGTCTACAATCTCGCACAACTCGATTTTATGCGTATCCTATTCATATTAAACACAACTGAAGCTGGCATTGTACACTTTACTCTGACATTAACATTGACACGTGCAGGCTAGAAGTGCGAGGCGTGACTGTGCTGGAGTGTACAGTGGGTTTCGCCGTGGTGTTAGACCCCAAGCACAGCGCATGCGTGAGTACCGTGCAGCGCCCACACATGATTATAGAGCGCCTGAGCCGAGAAGCCATTAAGGTGGCGGATGGCCCTGTGCGCCTGCTAGAAGTTATG
>CAXIWF010002277.1:0-18854 GCA_964036045.1 Eutreptiella sp. 'Long Island Sound 2002' | reverse complement strand
CGTTTCTGGTTGTATACTTTTGCACCCATGTGCTAACCATCAGAAAGGGGGAGAAGAAGAATAAGAAAGAAGAGGATTACATTGCCTTCAAGAACACTGTTTGGGGCAAGCCAGTTGAGATCGCTGAGTCATCGGTTTCTTTAGGTATGCTCACTGCTGCTCTCAATAAGATTAAGTGCAGGCAAAAGACGATCATAATGAATTACGCACACCTTCGCAAGCCCAAAGCTGTTATGTTCCCCAATGCCCGCATTAATTATCCCAGCCCGAACCTGCTGAGTAGGCTAGCGGTGCGAGCGAACTGTGCTGTGATTGGGTGCTGTGCTGTTGGAACTCCCGCCAAAGACTACATGAAGTACAGCCCTTTGTATGATATCTATGGCTTAAAAACCTCAGAGGATGATAATCCAGACACGTTTGTCTTCCCATCTGGTGGAGCAGTTTATTCAAATACGCATGGTAGGGGCGATGCATCAGTTGGGTCATTAGCGAGCGACGAATCGCTAAGTGTAACGGCCGGAGCACATGCCCACGGTGCAGGGACCAGAAGTGACCAGCCTGAAGGCCTCTTTCGGCATCGGAAGAAGATCAGCAAGGAGGAGTATGCGCGGCTGCTCGTACCCCTCATGCAAGACTGGGGGTCCAAGCCGATCCCAGATCTTCATCGTACTCCGCGGCCAGTCAAGCCCGGCGCCACGTGGGCGAAGAATGAGGAGCACCAGTTCGTAATCACCATGCCAGAACAGAAGGAGGTGAGGATTGCCGCTGATATTTCACTTGCGATTTGGCGTCGTTTCATCTTATTTCACTGATGATGCTATTAGATCTCGGTGAATGTATGCATCCTGCGGAGTGAGCACGATATCGTTATCTCTATATTAACATTAAATCTTTAACATCTCATCCATCTCTACCTTCCTACCTACCAACCTACGTATCTATCTACCAACCTACATATCTATCTACTAACCTACATATCTATCTACCAACCTACATATACCTATCTATATGCCTATATACTTATAAACCTATATACCTATCTACCAGCGAAATACGCATATGCGCAGATTGGCCTATTGGAAGGTGAGGCGTGCGCTGGCTGGTCCGCCCAACTTCTTTCGCAAACACAGCCGCAACCACAAGCGCAAGAACTTCTGCGCCCCTAGTCAGATGAGCATCGCCGAAGGGAGGTATGCATGTACCGCTGACTTATGACTTTTGATAACTGAGTTGTGGTGGGAGATATTCCTGTTGGCAGAGCATGTGATATTATCTTTGCTAGTCTAAGTTGTGTGCCCATTTTATCGCCAAGCAGTGTTGTAAAAGGTTTTTTTTTGTTCCGTTGAAGTTCAATTTATTTATCACTTCAACTTAAAATCACTGATTGTCTTCATTTTTCTTGTTTTGAATATGTTTGCTTCATCTTGCAACCGCTGTGTGTATGTTCCTGCGGTAACGACTTCCTTTGAAACCGCGTCACCTCACCTCAGCTACACAGTATTTGGTCGAGCACTCGCAAATGCTGTGCGGGGAGGCGCGGCAACACCAGACAGTGATTACGTCACAGTCAAGCAAAGCTTCCGCTTTTTGCTATCGTTCATGAAGAAAGAGATAATGCGAATCAACGCGGCAGCGGCGGCTGGATTCGAAAACCCTGACGATGAGATTGCTGGGGCTCCAGTGGTGAACATGTCACCAGTGCTGTTCATACCTCCCAAGAACCAAGATGCGCTAAATAACCCCATCTGCTTTCGATGCGGCCCACCTGCTGCTCCAGAACGCCCATATGTGAGTACTGCTACTGTTCCATATTCTTTGCCCTCATCAATCTTGCCCTTCGGCACTCTTCTCCCAACTATTATAGGGAGTTTTCAAATTAATTGACAGTTCGCTCCCACTAATGTTATTTCTGCTGAGTGACTTGCACGCTGTTAATAGCTGAAATTTGCTACTCCGCCATTCCTAGCTTGAATCCTCTTATCGGACACTTTCAACTATTTTTGTTCTGACGCATCCTACACAACAGATAATTCGCTGTGGTGAAAATGAGGTGCAGCTGGAATGGTACAACCCGAAGTTCGATGGGGTTGCACCGATAAAGTACAAAATCTCAATGAAGAACTTCACTCGAAACTTCAACACTTGGAAGGATCTGTACTACCCAGGGGACATCACCACCACACGCTTTCTGGTGCGTAATATTCCCATGGGAGTGGCCTGTCAATTCCGCATCGCTGCTTACAACACAGCAGGCTGGGGCCAGTACTCCGATGAGTCCGCGCAGGTGACACCAGGGGAAGAGCGGGAGGTAATGCCCGACCGTGTGCGATGGGCACGGCTCCGGCAGGGAGGCGCCTTGGCTATCATGGACCGGCTCAACCAATGCACCTGCTACAGATCTGAGTTTCTGATCGGACTGAAACTGCTCTTGGGCATCGGGCAGATCACCTGTGGGTTCAAGAACTCAGCCATTACTATGCAGGTTGCGAAGCTTGCATTGCATGCACTCAACACCTTCAAAATGGATAGAGATATTGCTGTCTTGAGCTTCACCTTGCTGGGCTGGTGCATGAAGCGCCCGAAGACAGAACGTAAAGTGCGCCAGCTTTGTGTGCAGAATGACATTTACGGCACTGTTGAAAAGTACCTGCGGACGATCGAGGGGTTTCGCTTTGACTCTTCAGTTGTGCGGGCCATTCTCTTTCTAAGGGGTATCATGCCCAAATACTTGCCGAATGTCGACCCTGTCAAGTATGAGCATCTTGTACCGCAGCCGAAGAAGGAAGACGAGGAATATGATGATGATAGTTCCGATGGTGACGATGATGTTGATGATATAGAACTCGAGGATGAAGACGGAGGTCCCGGCCACGGGGAAGAGAAAAAAGTTGAAGAGCTTGATGTGATCCAAGCGAACACGGTGGGTCTCGCTGGTGCTCCCCGTGCTGACCCAGCTGGAAATCAGCGCGCTGGAGCCGGACTTTCTGCCGCTGGTGGTCCAATTGCTTCATCGAAGGTTGCTCCCGCTGGAATGATAGCCGGCAGCAGCAACAGCGATAAGAACCATCTACCGGGATCCGGTAAGAGTGACCGTAAGGGCGGAAAAGGGATGAGTCGAAGCAAAGGCGATAGCTTTGACGACGACGATGATGATGATTATGACGATGAAGAAGTTACATCCTTCTTAACCGTCGGCTAGTGGGACGCAAACTTTTGATTACCGATTTTATGTATCTATAGCTTTTAAATGTGTTCTGTGCTGAGCATATCTACTTTATCTTTTGCAAAGCTTGTATTATACAGCCGGGTTATTGATGGTATGTTATGCATTTTTGTAATAAAAAGTGCCACCATAGCCAATCCTCAGAACATCATACTGGTAGTTCCATGAAAATCATGGATAATCATCTATTACGATTTCATTTTTAGTATCATACACACAATTTGTGGAACAGAAAGAAGCATAATTAATTATTAACAGAAAACTTGTATGTGCATCGAGGACACTCGTAAAAGACTGTAGAGCCTTCATCAACACTCCTGAGCTGCATAGTATAAAAGTAAAGCTCAGGGTGATTACATCGCGGACATGGTTCTTCAATTGTTGCATGCGTAACACCTTCCGAGGGACCCACTGTTTCCCCCCCATCTTCTATATCCCGAACCCATGCTGGCTTCTGAGAAGGAGCACTTTTTGTAACAACTTCTGGTACCTCCATATCAGCAAACTTGCATTTGTGTGCGCAATAGGTACATTTCACCCATTCATCTTCGGGAGGATCCAAAATGGAGCCACATGCAGAGCAAAATGGCCAAGGCATTATGATTAGGCAAATCACTCAATATCAGAGTTGCTACAATAGAAAGCCTTCGAGAAGAGGGAAAAGCTATGGAAGAAGAAGAGGTTTAAATATATCAAGCAATTGATTAGATGAGTATCCTACTGACACCCCCCGTGATAACTTAGTACTAAGTTACAGTATAGTATCAAGCTAAAGTTTCCATTCGGCGCAAAAATTTATTCTCGTCTCGTCGGCTTCTGGGATTTTCAGCAGCGCAGCAGAGAGATTTCAATGGTCGTTTACAGGGTATACCTGTACGTGTAACTTACGTCGAAACTTACCCCAGAACCCACGGTGCAGATGAATTTTACTCGAAAATTTAAAAGGCTTTTTGTTTCCACTGTTATGACGATTCCATTAATGAGGTTCTCAGTTCAAAAACTTGCTCTGTCATTATTTAACCGTTCTGTTCCTGTGTTTCATACATTGGACAGAAAGGTGTAATGCGGTTGCGTCTAATAAAGTACCGGTACGACGGGCGATCCTGCTGAACCGGAAGTATGACTTTTTGTTGGGAGCAAGGGTAGCACTTTTCTGTAGCTACGAACATTTTCCGATACTATCGGACGAGTAGCTGCTAGTGCCACTATTATAATGACAAATTTGAGCCCAACGGTAGCATCTTTTGACCTTTACCGCGAGCTTCCCGTGTTGATTGCACCTGAGGATAATGAGCTATCAAAGAGTTCGCTGGATTTCCATAATGCAACCATGTCTTATTACCACGGTGAATATGTGCCATGGAAAGTAGCAATGGGCATAGAAGACAGCAGCTTAATAAACAACCTGGCCGGTTATGATAACCGAATGGACTTGTTTTCGGAAGTGCACTTGCTATCCCTTCCCACATTTGCTGCAACAAAGAAGAAAGAATTCATGCAAGACTTAGATTCAGAACGTGATGATCATTATTATGGAAATAATTTAAGCGGGCAGTTCGAAGATCTGGCTTTCACTTCAGTTGTAGATGAGTTTGTGCGACAACCTGGACCCCTGACAGTGGAACGAGTGTTGGTTGTGTTGTCGAGCATCCTGCCCCCTGGACAGTCTGAATCTTCCACTTCATCGGTATATATTCAAGGATTCAATACTCGTGAGTCTGGTATAGCTTTGAATACCGCTGTTCCTCCCTACTCTACCTTAAATAAATTACTTGAATCAACGAATTCCTTGGTTTCGAGATTCGTTCAAGCCGGAGATGACAGCAATGGCTTTGCCCTCACTGCTTGGGTGCTCCACAGCTTCGAAAATATTCGACCATTCCGCGACGGTAACAAACTAATAGCCAGGATATTAGCCTGTTGGGTTATGTTGCGAGTTATGGGGTTGCCATTCTGCGTTGCTTTGAGTCCTACACCGCATCTTCGTGACATGTATCAAGCTGCAGTTGAAAGTGAGGATCCTCGGTTGCTGGCTCAACTCGTTGCTGCACGCACTGCTGCCCTGTGGCGCGAGTTGAGTGACGCCTGTATGACTGCTCTTCGCAGCCGTGCGTTGGCCGTACTATCGACCAGAAGCAGCAGTGCACTGGAACGAAACCCGATAATTGGAGACATATTAGAAACAGGGTCAGATAGAGAAGGGCCAGTAGCCCCAGCAGCACCACGATTAGCAGCACCGCCAGTAGCATCGCCACCAGCAGCACCACCATTGGCCGCACCGCAGCCAGCATCGCCACCAGCAATGCCACCACCACCGCTCACACCTACTACGGCGGCTTCAACAGAAGAGGAGCTGGCCTCGGCAGTACGCGCAGCGCGAGAGGAACTTAAGAACGGCACCTGCATCATATGCCACGAGGAGCGCCCTGCACTAGGTATGCTCTGCTGCGGCCAGGCGCTGCATGCATCGTGCCTGCTCAGATGGAGGCGCCGTAAAGCAGAGTGCCCGCACTGCAGAGCCGACTTACGCGAGGAGGCGTCTGAGGGCGCTGAGCCTAATGCGGATCGTGCTCCTCCTCTTCGTGGCGCATTGCAACTGTACCCGTATAGCCCTCATGCGGATATCTATACTAGGGCGTACATTGATGATTTTGACCAGGAACAGGATGGCTGGACGTCAGCTTCATTGGACCAAAGCCTTAATAGAGCGGCAATAGTTGGAGAAGATGATGATGATGATGATGATGATGATGAAGATTATGATGATTATGATTATGATGACGAAACAGATAATGACAATCTTTGTCAGCAATGCAATAATCAGCGAGCCGCAGGCTGCCCTAACTTCTGCTGTGGGCGGTGCTGCAGTGGCGAAGGGTGCTCTAGGCATAGAGATAGTCTAACTGCGCCTGCGGATGATGAAGATGATGATGATGATGATGAAGATTATGATGATTATGATGACGACGAAACAGATGATTATAATCTTTGTCAGCAATGCAACAATCAGCGAGCCACAAGCTGCCCTAACCTATGCTGTGGACGGTGCTGCAGTGGAGAAGGGTGCTCTAGGCATGCAGATGGTCCAACTGTATTTGAAAATTCTTCGGATGAAGAAAAAACAGATGATGGCAATACTTGCCAGCGATGCAACAATCAGCGAGCCACAGGCTGTCCTAACTTCTGCTGTGGACGGTGCTGCAGTGGCGAAGGGTGCTCTAGGCATGCAGATGGTCCAACTGTATTTGAAGATTCTTCGGATGATGAAAAAACAGATGATGGCAATACTTGCCAGCGATGCAACAATCAGCGAGCCGCAGGCTGTCCTAACTTCTGCTGTGGACGGTGCTGCAGTGGCGAAGGGTGCTCTAGGCATGCGATATGAAAGTGCTGGAGGCTTTACGTAGCCCCATCTAATTTATCAGCACACTCGACACGTGCAATGATGATCCTTGCTGCGCGCTCAAGCTGCCACGAACAGGAATGGCTGCTCCAGAACCAGGAATTAATCTAGTAGTAATAGACTAGCAACGAGAGGATGTCGCTATTTGGAAATCCTCCCTCTCACACTACCAGTAGGAAAACGTGTTACATTTCTTTCTGTATAGTATTCTTTCATGTTTGATCCCAATCAATATTGAAACATTCACCTACTTAAGCTCATATATTTCTAAAAAAAAAGCAATCATACGTATCTCCAAGCGCCCATATTTTCTCAATAATTTTGAGTTTCCTATTTACAAATAGCAATTCTCATGTGCAGTTCTTTGCCTTATTATCGCTTTGTAAGACAGTTGCCAGTCAATATTATGACGGAACGAGCAATTTATAATTTCTAAATTACGGTCATTATCACTCCTCATCGTCATCAATATCATCATCTTCAGTCGCTCTGTCATCTTCTACCGATTGTGCTGCAGCTTTCGCAGCTAGTTTTTCGTCTCTCTTTTTCCTCTTTTTAGCAGCAATTGCTTTCATTTTAGCCACCTCCGCTGACTCTGCGCCTTCCTCCATTCCTTCCTTAAATGTTTTTGGGATCTCTTTAAGCTCCGCCGCAGCTTTCCCTACATCCTTGGAGAGTGACTTCATTGTCTCCGGGCCGAATAGAACCAATGCGGCAACAAGCGCTAGTCCAATCTCAGGAACACCCAAGCCTAGAAAGTCTCTGTATGGCTCAGATCTTCGTTGTAACAAAGACTCACCGAAGCTCTTAGAGGGTGCACCACTGGTTAGATGCTGCAAACGATTAAGGTGAGAGAAAGATACTTTCCCCAAGCGGCTGTGCGGAATAAGGGATAAACTCGGCGAGCAACATGCCAGTGCTACAAGTAAAAATATTATCGCGCTCATCGTCGCACCGTGCTTCACTTTGACAATTTACGTCTAAATTTACCTTCAGTCAAGTAAATGGAAGTTTTAGGAAGCAAGTGCAAGCTAATGTTGCAGCGATATGTCAGTATCAGGAGGCACTACAGTATATTATAGAGGCGTTTTCGTTACTGGCCGAAGCAGCAAAGACCTCAAAGACTGAGTGAGTTACTGCAAGTTACGTCGTATCGCGAGCGCAGTTCTGGGGTTATCCCAATATCCCAGCAGTATCTAAGCAAATAGCAATTCTGTGCTGAGTACGTACTTCCAAATCATTTGTAATAGTTTTATTAATGTATAAATATATAAATCTTAATGACCTATTAACGTATTTTCGTGCCAATAATAAATTAGTAAAATTAATATTAAAAGGTTTTGATGTTTGTTATATGTTAGAGTTTGTCATTTAATGATATATGCTATGAATCTTGTTTTTGGCAAAATCTGTACTTGCGTGGGATGGAATTCTAGAATCGTCGACAACCCGGCCATCGATTCGTCCATCAACAACAGTCACTCCACCATCCCCAGCAGACTTGCTCCTTGCTTGGCTCCGAACATTCTCAAGGTTGCCAGTAAATCAGGGGTAAATTTACTGTAAAGTTGCTTTTGAATAGGAATTAATTCATTGTTTTAGAAATACAAGCAAGAAGGCATAATCCCTTTCTTGGACCGATAGCGACAAGGAAGATTGAATAGAATCTTTCCCCAAGAAAATAGACATGTTTATATTCGATTGGTTCTACAATGTGCTTGCAGCCTTAGGTAAGTGAAGCCGCTCAAATAGTTCAATGTGCATGTGCCAAATCTCGTAAGCTATTCCGTCCATAGGCCTGGGCTGCAACTCACCAACTCTTTTAACAAACCTCATTCTTTTTTCTAACCTTTGGTCAGGGCTATATCACAAAAGTGCGAAGATTTTATTCTTAGGCCTTGATAACGCTGGGAAAACCACTCTATTACACATGCTTAAAGAAGGCAGAGTTGCTATTCACAACCCAACGTTACACCCAAGTAAGTCTTTGTTCAATAATTTGGTTTGTCGGTTTGAAAGGCGATTTATGACATCATTAATTTATTTTGATGGGGTTGCTTTGTCGTTGTTTCTTGCCCTGAATTGAATCTTGTATTCGGTCGACACAGATCAAGATGAGTTAATTATTGGGAATATTAGATTCAAAACTTTTGATCTCGGAGGGCACGAAACAGGTAAAACCTTGCGAAACTACTTGCTCTCCTAACTTGCTCACCTATCCTATCCTGCGCTTGCTAACCAATCGGTCTCTTTTAATATCTTATCTTCCTCTATACCCCCCCCCCCTTTTCCGAACTGCCTCACTTTCCTTCATCGCTACTTACTCTGCATTGCAGCACGAAAGTTGTGGCGTGACTACTTCGCATCCGGAGTAGATGGAGTGGTCTTTATTGTCGATGCTGTAGACCGTGCTCGCTTTCCCGAAGCGAAGAAAGAACTTGATGTGAGACATGGCATCCACCAATTGGTGGTTGAGGCATCGTACAAATATCAAAGATCTGCCCTACTACACAATTAATATTAATTTTTTTTGTTTGTGCTATTGTACAACTCGGGCATTTCGATTGTGGTTCAACTCAGGCACTGCTGCTGTCAGAAGAGCTTGCCAATGTGCCCTTCCTTGTGCTAGGCAACAAGATCGACCTGGGCTCCGCGCCCTCTGAGGAGGACCTGCGGTATCAGCTGGGCTTGTACGAGACCTACGGCAAGGAGGTACGCAATGTTCTTCATTGGGTTAATATAATATATATTTACCCGATAACAACCTAGTGCACACCATCCCCTCCCCTCTCGACGCCTAAACCCATCATTCGCCCACGTATTCTTATTCGCAGGCTACTGCGGGTTTCGCTAGCCCCTTGTTATCATCTTTAAAAGTATTATACCTATTTGCGGGGGGATTTAATTTATATTTGCTTCCTTTAATGTATTCTCTGTGTGGCATGAACGCAGTCCAAGGGCGAGAAGAATCCCTCTATCAGACCTATTGAACTGTATATGTGCTCCGTTGTGCGAAAAATGGGCTACGGTGACGGTGAGACATCTCTGATCATCTTTAGATACTAGTCTACTCTTATATGCGCTGTTTATGGCAGCGCATGCTCATTAATCACAAGCCTCCCATACATCTTTCTGCCTTTTATCTTTATTTTCATGGTCGCGTTGTACCATCTCATCATGCCATGCTATATGGGATATTTATCGATATGATATCACCCTCTGTAGGCTTCAAGTGGCTTGCGCAGTTCCTATAAGCGTCAGCCACAAACAACTGCCGAACCCTTACCATGACAGAATCTAACCTGCACACTCCATAGCAACTACTCAGCTCAGCTCAGCTCAACGCTGACAGCATTGCAGCTCGTACTATTATCATAGTCGCCTATCGAACCCACTAAAGCACTGCCACCGCAACCAACCTAAATAAAGCCGCTTTATTCACTGTCACCACGGCTGTTAAAAGGCGGACTGTTTCGAGGTTTAGTAGATCCGCCCTGTCGGAGAGCATTGGTTCTGTGGTTATTGTGAGTAAAGAGATATAAGTGCACTGTTGGCTGTGAGGTTGTACTGGCATTTGTTGCGATCCACCCTGATTCGCAGGCTGCAGCAGGGTTGGTGCAATTTGCCAGTGGTGACTGTCTCATGATTCAACGAGATTTCGTACCATCATATTTGGCAGTTTCAACGTGGTAAATAGATGACTTGATAGATTGAGATGTGGCAAGGTTGGAATAATGTGTGGATGGTATCGGCATCGCCCTTGTGAGGTGCGCCTTTGTGGGTGGCTTTATGAGTGGTCGTTTGAATGTACACACGCCACTGTTCAGAAGTAGCTTGATTGTCCTCTTTAGGACCTGTAATTTTGCTTAACAGGATTTCGTAGGTTGTCCTACATAAGACAGTAATGCTGAGAAGTGGGTTATCTTAACCCAGCGAGTGGGTTGGCTTGCTGTACTATTTTCCCTCTGGTGTAGCTTGATTTTACCCTGAACAGATAACGGCACAGAGCTGCATAACCTAACTACCAAACGGGCAGCAGTCTTCTTCTGGCAATCTAGTAACTTAAAACAGTGTTTATCAGCTTACTTCCATTTGATATATATAACATGACTCACAAGGCTACATCAAGTTAATTGAGCAACAAATAGCCCATGTTCAGGAATTCGAAACATATACTTTGAATAGAAATCGCACCCCTCGTCGACTAACTCACAGCGATAACATGAGAAATAAGTCAACTTATCACAGAACATTAGTGTTGATATGATAGTAGCCTACTAAAAACTCCTCGTTGTTTTAAAATCATAAACATTTCAAAAAAAGCGGCGTCCTATTTTGAGTCGCCGACCGGACTCGGAATTTGGTATTCGTTATTCCATTCAATAGTTCCATGTAGTTTTAGTTCCCACCATTCTTCAGTATACTAATTCGTCAGTGCTAGGGGTAAGCATTTTGTTATTCCCGTTTTCCCTCTGCTTTAGTGCTGGGGCAGCCTTCCTTTCCTTCCACCTTCCCGGCACGTGCAACACTGTCACGAAACCAACGTAGTTGTCTGGCATTGACTTCATCGCAGTACTCACAGCGCTGAAAGCATAAGCATCGTCTCAATACCAAGCCGTTTTCTGCCCGTATATACTCGAAGCCCAGGTCATTACTTTTCTGCATGTTAGTATCATGGTACTCCCTGACATTAGATGCATCGCAGCGCAAGTCTATCAGGGCATAAACAAGCAATACAAGGTTCTGCAAGGACCAGAATGATGTCTGCTCCAACACTGCTGCTCCCCCGTTCTGCGCAGCGAGTACCGCAACCGCATAAGGGCCACAAAGGTACATCAATAGACCTTGCAATGTATGATACCAATTCTCGCAGAGTATGATGAATGGCACATACATTAGGAATGTATGCACTGACCAGCTCGGCACAAAAAACCCTGCGTTGGCCAGTGGAATAGAATAGCCAAGAAATTTCATATCTTCAGTTTTATATGTACACAAAAAGCTCCCTCGTAGCCAGTCCGTGGGATCAGGAGTCTGAAAGCTTCCTGCCTGATAAGGATTTAGATCAGTGATAAATGATAAGTAATGCCGGAGAAGCAGCCACAATCCCCCCAAAAAGCATGCTCTTACTACTGGCAGATAGCGATCTGTATATGTAGCGAAAAGGACAAAACAAAGCGCAGCAAAGAAAAAACACCAGAGAGATGCAATATATGCCTTACTAATTGATTTCTGTGGGCGCTACATCAATGACTGACTGACTGACTGACTGAATGGATTAGGGTTAGGTTAACCCTAACCCTAATAAATAAATGGGTGGGTGGATGGATGGATGGATGGATGGATGGATGGATGGATGGATGGATGGATGGATGGATGGATGGGTAAACAAGCATCATCGTCTAATTATTTCACAGACAAAATTACCTTTGCTGCGGCAATTGCGAATAAGACTATAATTTAGATAATGCACCAAAAACGGTTGCATGCAGATATGAACAAAAGTGAGCAGTGTGAAAACTTTATTCCAGAGCAAGCCACACTTCGTTTGTCCTTGCATTCCATCGCCAGAGGAGCACTGAGATAAGTTAGTCATGCTGGACAGTTCCGGCGAAACCCACTCATATTGAAAAGCCTGCAATATATCGAAAGTAAAAGATGCTAGCAAGCATATGAAAATATCGCTTCTATGGTTTTTGAAATACAGGACTATACAAATGATAAGTCCGATTACGGCCAGTGATGCAGAGACGACAAAGCCTGTCTGTATCATTCTGATTCCTCAAGACTTTTCCTTCGTTGCTTGATTAATTAAAGTGCTAAAAAATATGAAAATATGCAGCAATAACCTACGCAGTGATATACGGATGCCTAAAGAGCGTATGAACCAGCATCGGTTCATCTATGCTTAATTGTTTTCCTCCATGGTAAACTTGATGTCTTTCCGCGAGAACGAGTACGAGTAAATTAACAGGTAACTACCTACGATACGATACATGCTGCTGTGGGGCAACATTTTAAACATTCGAAGTTTGCCAACTTGTCATTGAATGACAAAATGTCCAGCAGGTCCAGCAGGAAACTGGGCCTTGCTCCGCCACACATTCAGCCCGAAAATGGTGAATGTGGAACGAACAACGTAAATCCCTGAATCTTTTAATTTACAACTCGAAGAAGATGACAAATTTACTGCTGGGGGATACAGTACGTAAATTTACGAGTATCGTAGTATCAGCGCACTCGTATTGTGCAGCAAATGACGTAAATTCCCTCAAAGACTTGTGAAAATTGGATCGTAGTAATTTGCCCATATGCAAGCATCAAACATGAAGTACTTGTCTGACTTCATTGCGGGAGCTGCCAACACCATCGCACATGGCATCGTGTGGCTCCCACAGAGCGCCAATGCAGCCGAGAAAGGAGCTGAATCAGGCTTGGTGGCATTTGCTGTCAGCAATTTAATCGCTATTGTTCACAATGAAACCGGTAGAATAGTGTGTACTTTAAAAGGCCATTCTGGTCAGATAAGTGGTCTTTGCTACAATGCAATTCC
Organism: Eutreptiella sp. 'Long Island Sound 2002'; assembly: GCA_964036045.1. NCBI lineage: Eukaryota > Euglenozoa > Euglenophyceae > Eutreptiales > Eutreptiaceae > Eutreptiella > Eutreptiella sp. 'Long Island Sound 2002'. The sequence continues at coordinate 5,675 of CAXIWF010002277.1, read as the reverse complement.
AAGTTTGAGCAGTATGTGCCTGGTTTCAGTCAGTGAGGATAAATCGACACGATTATGGATCCATGACGACAGAGAACCCCTAGACAACTGGAACTCAGTTGTTAGCCCCACTCTCATGCTAGGTTCAATATCTTCCGTTGTAAGTATGCGCATTGATACCAATGATTTAGTTTCCGTCAACCCAGGGTTGGTGGATGGCGAGTCCTACGGTAGTTCCAGTTCCTGGCTTATAATCGCAGTGGCAGATTCCACTGGTGCTATCGAAATACTTGCTTCTGACCCCTCTAATGGCTTCAATATCGTTAAATTACGCTCGCTGCGCTTGCCACCAGCCCAATTGCCCCACAGCTTGCTTTTGTGTGCGCTGCCTTCTGGTAATCTGCCGCGCTCTGCTCGTGGTGACTTTGCACGGCCTCCATTAATTCCACCGATTGCACTCTTGGTCGGCAGTGTTGATGCGCGCATTCACTTGTATATTACAAATGGTGCCGATCTAGCCGCAGCATTGGCATCGGTTGGGAGCATGGATGGGCCATTTTCAGGGGCAGAGGCGCCTACTGCAGGACTGCAGCAACCGCCACCCTACCAGACGCGGCTGTTTAGAAGTGCGGGCGCTTTGTCTGGTCACGAAGAATGGATAACTTGTCTTTCCTCTACTCTCGTGCATTCCTCCGATCCTTTGTCTGGTGATGAGCTGTTCTTAGCATCTGGCTCTAAAGATTCCAAACTGAGGGTATGGCGTTTTAAATGTCAGCAGGGGCTGCAACAGAAGTCTCCACCTGAGAGTGATACTCACACAATCGACGCAACGCCTGCCCAAGGAGGTGATATTGTCCCAAATGCGATTATGTGTGATATTGACAGCGATGAAGATGAAGAAATGGAAGGTGATGACGGCAATGGGCAGGCTCTACAGCGCACTATGGATGATGACATAGAAGCCTCCGAGTCCCGACTCACCTTTTCTGTCGAAGCCACGGTTGTGACAACAAGCGGCAGTAAGGAGCACTGGGTGCAGACGTACTCGGTACTTTTAGATGCTCTGTTGGTAGGACACGAAGACTGGGTGACCTCTGCTCACTGGTTACCACCTCCACAGCAGATGGTGCCTGCCCATGTCCATGCCTATATCTCCGGTAGTAATTTTAACACCATCGGTGATGCTATCAGCCCCAGTGGCGCGATCGCATATACTTCTCTGCGTCTGTTCTCTACTTCTATGGACCGCAACATGGTGGTGTGGTCCCCAGATCCCCTTGCGGGAGGAGTGTGGGTGCCCCGAGTGCGCGTGGGAGACATCGGCGGATCGCTGGGAGGCTCCGTTGGTGGAAACCTGCTAGGCTTTGTTGGGGGCACTGCGTCACCATGCGGTACCGCACTGCTCGGAGTGGGTTACGGTGGATCACTCCATCTATGGAGAAACCGAAGGGCCGCTGCCGGTAGTGGTAGTGATAGTTCGAGTGCTATCGATTGCAGAGGGGTTGTCGAGGAGAAGGAGGCTGCCGCTGCTGCTGCTACTTCTGCTGCTTCTGCTGCTTCTGCTGCTTCTGCTGCTTCTGCTGCTGCAGGGGAAGAGCGATGGGAACCAATTCCCTTCCTTTCAGGGCACTTTGGCGCTGTGAATGGCCTGGCCTGGTCTGGCACTAGCACTGTCCAACAAGACGCCTATCTGGTAACCGCCTCCTCAGACCAGACCTGCCGCATCTTCGCACCCACGTCTGTTAGCGATCCTATCACCACTACCACCTCGACGGCTGGCACCAGCAACACTACTGATGCTCTGCTGGGTGAGGGGCACATTGTGCACAGTAGTGCTGTCCACTGGAGTGAGATCTCCAGGCCTGAGATCCACGGCTACGACCTGAACTGCGTGGTGCACTCTCCACGTGGCCCAGTCATCTACACTGCAGGTAACTCCTCCACCCCCACCCCCACCCTTTTCCAGCATATAATCATACCTTTTCCAATACATTGTATTGTCTTTCGAGATTGGAACTTTCGTGCTAGTTTTATTCATAGGCCTATCAGTGCTTGGCAGGGCTCGCCATTTACATTTTAGTTGTTGTAAGCAAGTTCTTTTCTTGTGCATGCTGTAGAATATTGATATCCTCTATTATTTCACCCGACTCCAATATGTCTTAAGTGTACAAAATGCCGACTAGCACTACACACACAAGTACCTCTTCTATCTACTACCGCCGTTGTCTTTATTATCATCATCTTGTATCTGCATGTCTTCCTCTTGTTCTCCCGCTTGTTCTTCCTCTTGGTCTTGGTCTATGGCATGCACTGCCTTTCCCCCGTCTCCCCACTCACACACCCACACACCCACTCACTCACCCCCCTCTCCCCTCTCTTCCCCCCTCCCACACCCACACACCCACTCACTCACCCCCCCTCTCCCCTCTCTTTTCCCCTCCCGGTGTGAAATGCAGGCGAGGAGAAGCTTATCCGCGTGTTCGACGCCCCCAAGACTGTGCTGCGAGGCCTTTCAGCTCTATGCGGCATCAATATGACCCTTGACGGTCGTGACAGCAGTTCTGCACCTTCCGTAGGAGCACGAGCAGGAGCATGTGTAGTGATGGGTGGCGCGAGCGCTGTGACGGGTAGCATGGGTTCCCGCGCCCAGCACAGAATGGATATCGCAGACAGAATTGAGCAGGCGTACTTGCCCGAGCTGAGCTTGTCCAACAAGGCTAAAGAGTCGATGAGTCAGCAGGAGGCGCAAGAGCAGGTACGATGGCTAGTGCATTGCATGAGAATTGTAGTGTGTCGAACCATCATTCTATGCTCAAGTAGTTGATTCATTACTCACTCGCCTTGCTTTGATCGTCATGCTCAAGTAGTTGGTTTATTATTCACTCGCTTTGCTTTGATTATCACACTCGAGTAGTTGATTAGTTACGCTAACCATCTGAGCACGTTTTGCTTATTGATCCTTGATTTATACCCGGCCTGTTTCCTTCTGCGACTTTGACTGCTACTATTTCTACTATCGGGGGCTGCTGTTGTTGCTACTTCCTTTTGCTGGGGTGGGGTGGGGGGGGGGGGGGGGGGCGTGGGTCGATGCGATGCTCTGCTGCGGGTTGATTATATGCTACGTGCCATGTGCCGTTTAGGAGGCCCGCTGCGTATCGCAGATCGAGTGGGCACGCCCGCCGCTCGAGAGCCAGCTCGCAGACCTCACCTTGTGGCCAGGTACGACTGTGCTTTGTGACATGGCAGAAATACAACACTGTGTCTATATTAGGTCTGTTGGGGAAGGGAGGGGGTGGAAGTGGATAGAAGATGGTGTGTTCGCGTGTCAGTATAGGCTTCATATATTTTTGATGTAACCATCTGCTATTGGGTGCTTACAATGTTAAAATGATGATAATGATGCTTCTACACCCCTTGCGGAGCGCAGAGGTGAAGAAGATGTTTGGGCATACGAATGAGATCATGTGTCTCACCCAGAGTCCGTGCGGAAAGTGGCTGGCGTCTGCCTCGAAGGCGCGCGATGCTGCCACGGCGCAGGTGCTCGTCTGGGACGCAGGCGCCATGCAGTTGCGCCAGAGACTTCCTGGCCATGAAAGTACCGTCGTTTGTCTACAGTTCTCCCCAGACAGCAGGTGGGTTTACAAAATAAATTAGTTCTAATATGCTTTTCTTTTTCCACTTCTTGCTCTTTCCCCCTGATTGATTGTTCCAGTTGCTATTTGATTTAGTTCTGTGCGAGTGAGTTGATGATTCAGTGCAGTGCTGCATACAGCTGTATGTGTGTATTATATATACACTGCACTGAATCATCAACTATCCATCGTGACCTGCGTAAATTATATTTTACTTTGCAGTTGAACATATTTGTGTTGTCTTTTCGTCTTGATATCCAATGGATATCTCGTATGCATGATGCTACATTGCATACACCTTTGGCAGGTTTCTAGTGAGTTCCGGAAAGGACCGAGCTTTGTGTGTATACTCGAGCAATGAATCTTCGGGGGCTTTTGAGAAGATTCAGCACATTAAAAGTGCCCATAAGCGAATAGTATGGGACTGCAGGTGGGACCCTTACATTCTACTGCAGCAAATTAGTGCAACCGTTTTCGGTATTCTTCTCTTCTTTATTAACTGTAACTTCACTTTCTTACTTTCCCACCAACCCGGTATTATTCGCCCATTGCTCCTGTATGTATGTGCGCAGTTGGACTCCCGATGGCTTGCAGCTCCTGACAGCATCACGTGACGGCTTCGTTAAAGTATGGCAGCTTCTGCGCGGCGCATCTCGCCAAAAGCTTTCTGATAACCCTCAATCGAGTACTGGTGCTTCTACCGCTTCAACGGGTACTCTGCTTCCTCCACCCCCACCCCTACCAAGCGGTGCGTTTGATGCAGCTGGAGACCTGTCTGCCTGTCCGCCTCCGTCCCTGACATGCATTGCTAGCATGTCTCCATTCTCAGGGGCGTCCGTGACGGCTGTGGCGGTCAGCCATTATGCCCAGCTGAGCACTCCACGTCCAGATCTAGATGCAACCTCTGTCTCTAGATTTCAGCAGATATCCCATGACCGAAATGCCTCTGGTACTGCTACCAACAGCAGTGAGTCATGGCTGGTAGCTATTGGCTCGGATGATGGGGACTTGGCTGTGTGGAGCATCCCTGCCGTTTTCGCCGCTCCTACCACTCCTGCTGCTGCTGCTTCCACTGCTCCTGCTACGAGTAGTCGTAACACTGCAAGGCCTGTTCTGACGGTACCACCAACTCATTGCCATGGATCAACTGTCAAGCGAATTGCGTGGCGCGCTCTCTCTGGGTCTCAAAAGCAAGAAGCCACAAGCGCTTCCTGCTCAGCACCTTCTGCTCATTTCTCCGCCTCCTGCATCGAAGCTGGAAGTCCCGATGTGTTGTTACATCAGTTTGCATCAGTTTCACAGGATAATACTGTTCGTGTCCATTCTATACATTCCAGCTCCCTGTAATAGTTGGCTATTCGACTGTAACACTTCAGGAAGAATTATTGATATCCATCGATAATGGGGACGATGAGAGGAGCACTTGCATTGATTCGGATATCTTAAAGTATGTAAATTTATAAATCATAAATTTACATACTTTAAGATATAATAAATTATAATGCGGAATCTTAATCATTTATACGCAGATATTAATGTAGAAATAATTACGTATCATATTTGACGAATTTCACCAACACCACTATCATATCTTCAACCCATTTTACCATCAATTTCACTACTACTACCACCACCACCGATTGTGCTTGGGTGAAGCTGTCATCCCAATCAATGATGTCATAGTCTCATCATTATCGTTTGTGTGAACTGAAGCAATATATAGAGAGCTGCACTCATGACTGTAATTAAAATTTACGCAGTGGCGACATTAGGGAAAACTGTAGTCTTGGCAGGGGATTTAGCTTTCGCCCGGAGCTTCTGCAGTACCTTTGCACCCACGGTGAGGGCATTCTTAGCACCACTTTTGAAAGCAGTGTTCGGATTCTGCATCGATCTTCCTTTTGCATGAGCCGGAACAAGCTTCGGATTAATCTTTGGTCGAGGCTTTAGTTTCTGTTTCGTATCAGCAGCGGCATATGAACTAGTAGCAGGGGCAGCAGGGGCAGCAGCAGATGATGATGATGATGATGATGATGATGATCTAGCAGCACCGGGAGGGGTGGG
>CAXIWF010002276.1:0-16613 GCA_964036045.1 Eutreptiella sp. 'Long Island Sound 2002' | reverse complement strand
GGAGATTATAACAAACAAAAGTAGGCACTTCATGCCTAAGGCCTTGTAGGTTAAGCCTAGTGGCCCCCCACCTCAAAACCCCTATACTAAATCGATTCTACCACTTATTGTGGTTCTACTGTTTAACTGTTTCTGAATTCAGTTGCTTGGCCTTGCTGGCCAAGCCATATCCTGTGTCTGGCCTGACTCCTTTGCCCCAGATTCCTAACAAGCTCAATCCTATCCAGAAGAGTGCACATGAAGAGTTTGGTGTTATCTTGGTGGCCTGAGTCATGCGAGTTTTTACATAAAATGATCGATTTTGTTTATAAACCATTGGAGCTTTGTATTTAGATCCCCATTTGTCTAGGTAGGTAGGTAGGTCATCTGGGGACTTGGGTTGCGCCACAGGGGGGTCTTACCAAGGGGCCTTTGCTCACCCACCCATGGCCCTACTGAAGCGTTTTCGTGGACCCCTTGCAAAGCACCGCAATTTCTGCAAGAATCGAACATTTCGTGAGTCGGTTTAAGTTGCTTAAACTGTTCTCAGGCGTTAGCCCCAGGCCTTCCAAATCTACATAGATGCCTGTGAAAACACGGGAAAACAGTGAAATCTCGCGAATAATTACAAAATGGGGTACAACAGCGGAAATTTGGTATTAAAAACTGCTATTTTCACATAAAAAACGGCAATTCTCGCTGTTGTTCTGTAGCCTTCGTAATCCCATTTTACGTCATAAATTGCGCTATTCAGCGCGCGTGCGAGCCACAGCGGGTAGCGGTAGGGAGACCCTCCCGCTACCGCTTCACCCCCCTACTTAAGGGTTTGTTTCTCCCCCAAGGGGAAAAACAAACCCCAGAGGTAGCCTCTTCCTAGGTGTCTGGTGGGGAGCACCAATACTACCCTCAGGCAAAAACCTGCTTTGCCACACTAGGAAATGAAAAAGAAAAAGGCCTTGGGTGGCCTGCCCCGTTTGTTTTGAAAACCTGCAAAAGTTTTCAGTTTCCCGAAAACCTCCATGCTTTCAAAAACCAAGCAACAGGACAGGCACGCACACAGCACTGTAACTCAGCATCTGATTCATGGTGCCGTGCCAGTTCGTGCCTTACCCAGGCACCGTGCAATGTACTGGAAAAGTGCGGGTGCGTGTGCCAGGGGCTGAGCTGCCCCATATATACATGGGTTTCAAGTCCCATATATATACTTATTGGTGGAGCCTGACAAGACTGGGCTCTCACCACGGCAAGTCTGACAAGGCTGGACTTGCCCACAGGAACAGGAGCGGGTGTGCCAAGACTGCACCCTCTCGAACAAGCGGAATTTTAAATTATCACCGTTTCCAACGACGGCTGCCACTGCCCGGCGTCTGCGTCCCACTGTCTAGGTTGGTCGCTCGGCTGGCTGTGGCGGTCTTTTTCGGCGTCTGGAAGTCCTCCACGACCTCCACTCTTTTCTTCGCTTCGCACGTAGCGGACTTCGCCTTGGATGTCTTCTCCAGGCGGCGCACTCGCTCTTGCAGACTCTCCAACTCTGACTTCAGGGTCCGGGTCTCCGCTGCTGCATGTCTCGCCCAGGCTGTCATCTCTGCGGCCCAGGCCTTCAACTCCACCGTCTCGGTTGGTAGGATGGCGAGCTCCGAGCTTAACGGACTGGGACTGGGGTTGCGTGGATTTCCGGTGATCTCTCCTCCACGTTCGGGTACTGGTCGGTACTCCGGCGCTTTCTGGGGCGCGGGTGGGCGCTCCCTCGACGCTTGACCACGGTCTGCATGACCACGGCTTAGACCCTGTCTTCGGTGGAGCGCTGATTGGCGCTCCGGCGTTCTCCAGGATGCTGGTTAGCGATCCCACGCTGCTTGACGATGGTCCGGCTTGCAGAAGAGTTCTCTTTCGACGGCCCGGTGGCTGTCACGGTAATCCGGATTGCAGCTGGTACTGCCGCTCTTGGGACGGCCGGTGCTGCCGCCGTACTGGTCCCCACGGCCATAAGGTTGACGGCTGGAAGGGCCATACCTCTGTTGCTGGAACGCGGGACTGCGGCTCGAACTTGGCCTTGGACTGGGACCCCAGTCTGACGCTTCGCTGTAGCTGTCCAGGTTGTAGCCGCCATTTTGCGGTCCCCACGTCCTGACGCCGCTGCTGTCGCTGCTGCTCATCCGGGACGCTGCGGAGGCACTTGCTGCCTCTCCTCGGGCCGCTCACTGCGGCTGACGGCCACGTAGCGGTGATGACTGGCGCTGCGCTCAGCGCCTTCTGGTTTCAGCGCCTGTTAGCGCCGCACCTTGTTGCTGCTGGGCGCTGCGGCCGGCGGCTGTCCCTGTTCAGGGTTGTTAGAACAGTTTTGAAGCGTTTTCGTGCACCCTTTGCAAAGCACCGCAATTTCTGCAAGAATCGAACATTTCGTGAGTCGGTTTAAGTTGCTTAACCTGTTCTAAGGCGTTAGCCACAGGCCTTCGAAATCTACATAGATGCCTGTGAAAACACGGGAAAACAGTGAAATCTGGCGAATAATTACAAAATGGGGTACAACAGCGGAAATTTGGTATAAAAAACTGCTATTTTCACAAAAAAAAGGGCAATTCTCGCTGTTGTTCTGTAGCCTTCGTAATCCCATTTTACGTCATAAATTGCGCTATTCAGCGCGCGTGCGAGGCACAGCGGGTAGCGGTAGGGAGACCCTCCCGCTACCGCTTCACTACTTCACGTGCCCCCACAAGGCGGCTGCCCCACATGGGCGAAGGGCGCCGTCGCCGCCAGCAGTACCTCACTGCGGATTTTCTCCAGAGAGGTAACCCATATTTGACCGAAGTCTCACAATGCTTCCCTTCGGGCGGATGATACGCGGGGAAGGGTCCCATCGCACATCCTCATCAACCTCCGGATTCTGGGGCCCAGGGGCCCGGAGGCAGGCCAAAGGCGCTGTCCTGCAGGCACCCCCACCTGGGTTGGTTTTCAGTAGGCGTGAGACGACTTGAAGAAGCACGCACTACGGGACTCGCATGCCATGACGCGTACTCACGCCTCCTGACTCGGTCGAGCTTGCGCTCCCCCCGGGGCGAGGGGGTTCGAAGTAGTTCGTTGCGGTAGGTTCGTCGGTTGTATAATGGTTGAGTTGCAGTGTTCTGTCGTGTCCGTGGGTATGGTCGTCGGCGGGCGTGGGGCACCATGGTGTCGCGAACCCGTGGGACGCCGTTCCCGTCTCGACCCTTGCATGCCCGGCTGGTTCGGTGTTGGCCGGCTTGCGTGTGGTCTGTTTATGGTCGCGCTGTTGTTTCTGCAGCGGTCCGGTTGGTGCATGGTTGTGTCCCTCGCCTTATGGTCGGTTTGTTCGTTGTTGTGTCTTTTCTGCTGCTGCCGGCGCTGTCGCGTCCTGGGCTGTCGTGTAGACGACGTGTGCTCAGTTGGGTCCTTGATGCGAAGGCCCGCGTGCGCACAGCCCGGTGTGGTGAGTCGTTGTGGTCCAGGTCTTGCCTTGGCCGGCATGTCGGATGCCGGGTTCGTTGTGCTGCGACCAGGGTGTGCCTAGCGCGTTGTGTTGGTTTGCCGTCGTTGTAGCCGCACGCGGTGGGCTTGCGCATGAGCATTTGGCTTCAGACAAGAGGTTGAAGACCCCCCCCCTGTTTTGAGGGTGCTGGATCCGGAGAAGCAGTTTTGGAGGCACACAGATAACGAAAAATTCAATTTACAGCATGCTTATGCACCAAAATTTGCCATTTTTCATGAAAAATTGCCCAAAAATGGCCGCTTTTTGGTCAAAAATTGAGTTTTTTGGCTTCAGACAAGCATTTGAAGACCCCCCCCCCTATTTTGAGGGTCCTGGATTGGAAGAAACAGGTTGCAGGAGCACACAGATCACGGAAAACCCCATTTACAGAATCCGTATGCACCAAAATTTGCCATTTTTCATGAAATAATGGCCAAAAATGGCCGTTTTTTGGTCAAAAATTGAGTTTTTTTGGCTTCAGACAAGCATTTGAAGACCACCCCTCCCTTTGTTGAGGGTGCTGGTTGCGAAAAACTGATTTCGGAGGTACACAGATCACAAAAACTCCATTTACAGCATGCCTATGCACCAAAATTTGCCATTTTTCATGAAAAAACGGCCAAAAATGGCCATTTTTGGTCAAAAGTTGAGTTTTCTTGGCCTCAGATAAGCAGTTGAAGACCGCCCCTCTACTCTGAGGGTGCTGGATGCAGAAGAGCAGGTTGTAGAAGCATATCAATCACAAAAATAACATTTACCGCATCCGTATGCACCAAAATTTGCCATTTTTCATGTAAAAATGGGCAAAAATGGCCGTCCTTTGGTCACAAATTGAGTTTTTTGGCTTCAGAGAAACAGTTGAAGACCCCCCCCCCTATTGTGAGCGTGCTGGATGCGCAAGAGCAGGTTTTGGAGGCATACAGACCACGAAAGTGCAGTTTGCATCATGCGTATGCACCAAAATTTGCCATTTTCCATCGAAAAAATGGCCAAAAATGCCCGTTTTTGGTCAAAAAATGAGTTTTTCGGCCTTAGATAAGCAGTTGAAGTCCCCCCCCACCATTTTCTAGGGTGCTGGATGCAAAGAAGCATGTTATATGGACACACAGAGCCTTCAAACACAATTTACAATATGCTGAACTACTTGAAACGGTGGTTTTTTTGATGCTGCAGGTTTATGGATTTTTGGACGTCATAAAATCCTATGTGAAGGCACATCTAAGCAAGGAAACGAAGTTCAATTGCAATCATTACTTACCCATATCATTCTCAATGCGCTTTTAACCTTTCAGGGAGCACCCCAGTACCGAAACCTCTAGACGGAAGCTGATTTCACTTACGAAAACCAAACACAAGCAATTTTTGCGCAAAAATCACGTAGTTTTGTTGAATGCACAACACCAAGGCACATGTCAGCAAGGAAACGAAGTTCAATTGCAATCATTATTCACCCATACCATTCTCAATGCATTTTTGACTTTTCTGGGAGCACTCTAGTACCCAAACCTCTGGACGGAAGCTGATTTCACTTACAAAAACCAAACACAAGCAATGTTTGCACAAAAATCACGTAGTTTGGTTGAATGCACGACACCAAGGCACATGTAAGCAAGGGAACGAAGTTGAATTGCAATCATTATTTAGGCATACCATTCTCAAAGCGTTTTTAAGCTTTCGCGGAGCTCCCTAGTACCCAAACCTCCAGAAGGAAGCTGATTTGACTTACAAAAACCAATCACAAGTGGTTTTTGTGCAAAAATGACGTAGTTTGGTTGAATGCACGACACCAAGGCACATCTCAGCAAGGAAACGAAGTTCAATCGCAATCATTATTTACCCATACCATTCTCAATGTGTTTTTGACCTTTCGAAGAGCACTCTAGTACCCGAACCTCTAGACGGAAGCTGATTTCACTCACAAAAACCAAACACAAGCAATTTTTGCGCGAAGATCACGTAGTTTGGTTGAGTCCATGACACCAAGGCACATCTAAGCAAGAAAACGAAGTTCAATTGCAATCATTATTTACCCATACCAATCTCAATGCGTTTTTAACCTTTCGGGGAGCACCCTAGTACCCAAACCTCTAGACGGAAGCTGATTTCCCTTACGAAAACCAAACACAAGCAATTTTTGCTCAAAAATCAGGTAGTTTGGTTGAATGCACGACACCAATGCACATCTCAGTAAGGAAACAAAGTTCAATTGCAATCATTATTTACCCATACCATTCTCAATGCGTTTTTAACCTTTCAGGGACCACCCTAGTACCCAAACCTCTAGACGGAAGCTGATTTCACTCACAAAAACCAAACATACGTGGTTTTTGCGCAAAAATCACGTCGTTTGGTTGAATGCACGACACCAAGGCACATGTAAGCAAGGAAAAGAAGGTCAATTGCAATCATTATTTACCCATACCATTCTCAATGCGTTTTTGATCTTTCGGGGAGCACTCTAGTACCCAAACCTCTAGACGGAAGCTGATTTCACTTACAAAAAACAAACACAACCAATTTTTGTGCAAAAGTCACGTAGTTTGGTTGAATGCAGGACACCAAGGCACATCCAGGCAAGGTAACGAAGTTCAATTGCAATCATTATTTAACCATACCATTCCCAATGCGTGTTTGACCTTTCAGGGAGCACCCTAGTACCCTAACCTCTAGACGGAAGCGGATTTCACTTACGAAAACCAAACACAAGTGATTTTTGTGCAAAAATCACGGGGTTTAGTTGAATGCACAACACCAAGGCACATGTAAGGGAGGGAACGAAGTTGAATTGCAATCATTATTTACCCATACCATTCTCAATGTATTTTAACCTTTTAGGGGAGCACTCTAGTACCCAAACCTCTAGACGGAAGCTGATTTCACTTACAAAAACCAAACACAAGCAATGTTTGCGCAAAAATCACGTAGTTTGGTTGAATGCACGACACCAAGGCACATATAAGCAAGGGAACGAAGTTGAATTGCAATCATTATTTACCCATACCATTCTCAATGCGTGTTTGACCTTTTAGGGAGCACCCTAGTACCCAAACCTCTGGACGGAAGCTGATTGCACTTACAAAAACCAAGCATAAGTGATTTTTGCGCAAAAATCAGGTAGTTTGGTTGAATGCACGACACCAAGGCACATCTAAGCAAGGAAACGAATTTCAACTGCAATCATTATTTACCGATACCATTCTCAATGCGTTTTGAACCTTTCGGAAAGCACCCTAGTACCCACCCCTGTAGACGGAAGCTAATTTCACTTACCAAACCCAAACACAAGTGATTTTTGCGGAAAAATAAGGTAGTTTGGGTGAATGCACGACACGAAGGCACCTGTAAGCAAGGAAACGAAGTTCAATTGCAATCATTATTTACCCATACCATTCTCAATGTCTATTTGACCTTTCGGGGAGCACCCTAGTACAAAAACCTCTAGACAGAAGCTGATTTCACTTACGAAAACCAAACACAACACATTTTTGCGCAAAAATCACGTAGTTTGGTTGAATGCACGACACCAAGGCACATCTAAGCAAGGAAATGAAGTTCAATTGCAATCATTATTTACCCATACCATTCTCAATTCGTTTTTAACCTTTCAGGGAGCACCCTAGTACCCAAACCTCTAGACGGAAGCTGATTTCACTTACGAAAACCAAACACAACCAATGTTTGCGCAAAAATCACGTAGTTTGGTTGAATGCACCACACCAAGGCACATGTAAGCAAGGAAACGAAGTTCAATTGCAATCATTATTTAACGATCCCATTCTCAATATGTTTTTAACCTTTCAGGGGGGGACCCTAGTACCCAGACCCATAGACGGAAGCTGATTTCACTTACAAAACCCAAACATAAGTGATTTGTACGGGAAAATCTCGTAGTTTGGGTCAATGCACGACACCAAGGCACATGTAAGTAAGGAAACGAAGTTCAATTGCAATCATTAATTACCCATACCATTCTCAATGCGTTTTTACCCTTTCGGGGAGCAGCCTAGTACCCAAACCTCTAGACAGAAGCTGATCTCACTTACGAAAACCAAACATAAGTGATTTTTGTGCAAAAATCACGTAGTTTGGTTGAATGCACGACACCAAGGCACATGTAAGCAAGGAAACAAAGTTCAATTGCAATCATTATTTACCCATACCATTCTCAATGCGTTCGTGACCTTGCAGGGAGCACCCTAGTACCCAAACCTCTAGACGGAAGCTGATTTCACTTACAAAAACCAAACACAAGCAATGTTTGCGCAAAAATCACGTAGTTTGGTTGAATGCACGACACCAAGGCACATATAAGCAAGGGAACGAAGTTGAATTGCAATCATTATTTACCCATACCATTCTCAATGCGTGTTTGACCTTTTAGGGAGCACCCTAGTACCCAAACCTCTGGACGGAAGCTGATTGCACTTACAAAAACCAAGCATAAGTGATTTTTGCGCAAAAATCAGGTAGTTTGGTTGAATGCACGACACCAAGGCACATCTAAGCAAGGAAACGAATTTCAACTGCAATCATTATTTACCGATACCATTCTCAATGCGTTTTGAACCTTTCGGAAAGCACCCTAGTACCCACCCCTGTAGACGGAAGCTAATTTCACTTACCAAACCCAAACACAAGTGATTTTTGCGGAAAAATAAGGTAGTTTGGGTGAATGCACGACACGAAGGCACCTGTAAGCAAGGAAACGAAGTTCAATTGCAATCATTATTTACCCATACCATTCTCAATGTCTATTTGACCTTTCGGGGAGCACCCTAGTACAAAAACCTCTAGACAGAAGCTGATTTCACTTACGAAAACCAAACACAACACATTTTTGCGCAAAAATCACGTAGTTTGGTTGAATGCACGACACCAAGGCACATCTAAGCAAGGAAATGAAGTTCAATTGCAATCATTATTTACCCATACCATTCTCAATTCGTTTTTAACCTTTCAGGGAGCACCCTAGTACCCAAACCTCTAGACGGAAGCTGATTTCACTTACGAAAACCAAACACAACCAATGTTTGCGCAAAAATCACGTAGTTTGGTTGAATGCACCACACCAAGGCACATGTAAGCAAGGAAACGAAGTTCAATTGCAATCATTATTTAACGATCCCATTCTCAATATGTTTTTAACCTTTCAGGGGGGGACCCTAGTACCCAGACCCATAGACGGAAGCTGATTTCACTTACAAAACCCAAACATAAGTGATTTTTACGGGAGAATCTCGTAGTTTGGGTCACTGCACGACACCAAGGCACATGTAAGTAAGGAAACGAAGTTCAATTGCAATCATTAATTACCCATACCATTCTCAATGCGTTTTTACCCTTTCGGGGAGCAGCCTAGTACCCAAACCTCTAGACAGAAGCTGATCTCACTTACGAAAACCAAACATAAGTGATTTTTGTGCAAAAATCACGTAGTTTGGTTGAATGCACGACACCAAGGCACCTGTAAGCAAGGAAACAAAGTTCAATTGCAATCATTATTTACCCATACCATTCTCAATGCGTTCGTGACCTTGCAGGGAGCACCCTAGTACCCAAACCTCTAGACGGAAGCTGATTTCACTTACAAAAAACAGACACAACCAATTTTTGCGCAAAAATCACGTAGTTTGGTTGAATGCACGACACCAAGGCACATCTAAGCAAGGAAACAAGGTTCAATTGCAATCATTGTCTACCCATACCAATCTCAATGCGTTTTTGACCTTTCGTGGAGAACCCTATTACCCAAACCTCTAGACGGAAGCTGATTTCACTTACGAAAACCAAACACAAGTGATTTTTGCGCAGAAATCACGTAGTTTGGTTGAATGCACGACACCAAGGCAGATCTAAGCAAGGAAACGAAGCTCAATGGCAATCATTATTTATCCATACCATTCTCAATGTGTTTTCAACCTTTTAGGGGAGCACTCTAGTACCAAAACCTCTACACGGAAGCTGATCTCACTTACAAAAACCAAGCATTAGTGATTTTTGCGGAAAGATCACGTATTTTTGTTGAATGCATGACACCAAGGCACATCTAAGCAAGGAAACGAAGTTCAATTGCAATCATTATTTACCCATACCATTCTCAATGCGTTTTTGAACCCTTCGGGGAGCACTCTAGTACCCCAACCTCTAGACGGAAGCTGATTTCACTTACGAAAACCAGAAACAAGTGATCCTTGCGCAACAATCACGTAGTTTGGTTGAATGCACCACACCAATGCACATCTAGGCAAGGAAAAGAAGTTTAATTGCAATCATTATTTCCCCATACCATTTCCAATGCGTTCTTGACCTTTGGGGGAGCACCCTAGTACCCAACCCTCTAGACGGAAGCTGATTTCACTTACAAAGAACAAACACAAGCAATTTTTGCGCAAAAATCACGTAGTTTGGTTGAATACACGACACCAAGGCACATCTAAGCGAGGACACGAAGCTCAATCGCAATCATTATTTACCCATACCATTCTCAATGTGTTTTCAACCTTTTAGGGGAGCACCCTAGTACCCAAACCTCTAGATGGAAGCTGATTTCACTTGCGAAAACCAAACACAAGTGATTTTTGCGCAAAAATCACGTAGTTTGGTTGAATGCACGACACCAAGGCACATCTAAGCAAGGAAACGAACTTCAATTGCAATCCTTATTTACCCATACGGTTCTCAAAGCGTTTTTGAACCCTTCGGGGAGCACCCTAATGCCCAAACCTCTAAACGGAAGCTGATTTCACTTACAAAACCCAAACATAAGTGACTTTCGCGGAAACATCATGTAGCTTTGGTGAATGCACGACACCAAGGCACATCTAAGCAAGGAAATGAAGTTAAATTGCAATCATTCCTAATCCATACCATTCTCGATGCGTTTTTAAGCTTTCAGGGCGCCCCCTAGTACCCAAACCTCTAGACGGAAGCTGATTTCACTTACAAAAACCAAACACAGGCAATTCTTGCGCAAGAATCACCTAGTTTGGTTGAATGCACGACACCAAGGCAAATCTAGGCAAGGAAAAGAAGTTTAATTGCAATCATTATTTACCCATACCATTCTCAATGCGTTTTGAACTTTTCAGGGCGCACTCTAGTACCCAAACGTCTAGACGGAAGCTGATTTCACTTACGAAAACCAGACACAACCAATTGCTGCGCAAACATCACGTAGTTTCGTTGAATGCACGACACCAAGGAACATATAAGCAAGGAAACAAAGTCCAATTGCAATAAAGAAGGTCCCTACCAGGACCGGCCCCCGCTGTGCCCCTTCCGCCTGTCACCCCTGCTGACTTGCTCCGGATCAATGATTGCATTTCTCAAAATCCTCAAAATCAAAGGTCCAAATCCAAAAATATAGAAAATGTAATCCTCCTTCAACCCTGAACAGCAACCAGATCCCACAAGTATAGCAATAACCCAATTCACAATCCAAATCAGGCTGCGGGCTTTCGTTCAGCACACCGGTATTCCCACGGTGGCGGGCATGTACAAGAATTGCACCAAGGAAGAAAGCCCTGAAATTGGCATATGAACACAAATAAAGCAAAGTTGGGGAAAGAGGTAAACATACACATTCTCAGCCATAAACCCCTCATTCCCTGGACTCAAGACCTTCCCTTGACTCACCGACATATTGCCCTGAACCAGGTCAAATGAGATGGCTGAATGCCATGTGTCACAAGTCATTACATAAACCCCAAAAATGTGTTCACTCCCAAGCCTCTAAATCCTAGCCCAATAGGGGAGGTGGCGTGTCATGGCCTAGAGTGGCACTCAGGAGCATGCCCTACCCTGACATAACCTTGGATGGACTTGGGATCGATTGGGCTTGGAGAAATGACCTATGAGTTTGAACTCATAACATGCCAAAAAACTGCCAATTCACACCATATTGGCCATATATCAAATATATGCTCAAAATTGAGGTTACTACTTATCCGAAGGCTCCAAGCATGCATGGAATCGAAGTCTACCATTCATGGAGGATAGAGAGCAAATGCCAATGCCCATGTACATCCCAATTTTACCCTCGAAACCCTTTCGGATATGGGCGCCGCGCACTGCCCAAGTCCGCCCATGATCTTGAGACCAATTCTTGAAATCCTTCGTGCGCCAAGCCAAATGGAGTACACGATCCGGCATATGGTGGTGTTCAACTCCAAAGCATATGCCAACATATGAGCAACATACCATGGTTCGACCCTCCATAGGCTTCTTGCTGTTAGCTGACCAGGTGAGTACACAAAATGCAAAAATGAGCAAAAATTGAGGTCAAAAACATGAAAATATGACCAAATACAAAGTTGTCATGATAGTATATCTCTATGCTCACCCATGATATCCGCTCATGGTTCAATACACAAATGATTGGAACCATTTGCGAACAATTCCCCCACTTGGAACCCCAATCGGGCGCATGGAGATACCTTCGCCACTAATATCTACATGCCCCATGAAAATGGGAGTGCACCCATGGATCTCTTTGTCAAACATACCATGAGCAATACATACGCGGTAGACTTGGTCTAGCGCTTTGAATTCCACAATTGGGACATGGGCAAAGCCCTTGTCACGTATGGCTCCCCATATCTTCGGCCACACGAAGATATATAACATGGGCGTGAGCATATCAAACATATACCATGCATATAACAAATACCCTCAAAATGTGGCTCCCACCATGATATGCCATGTCCCTCCATTGACATAACTTCACGTTAAAAATACGTAGGAACCCAAGGAAAGTTGCTATGCAACCCCAACACTCATGCGGCACACTCGAAAGTCGCATTAAAATATTCGGTTGCACGGTCCAAGAGTTATACATCACTTTATACCCTCCTGACCATTATCCCTTGCTATATCGGGCATGTGTACACACCAAAGGCGCGTGATGCTTCTTAAATTAAGTTGAGACCAAGGCAATTCCAACCCAACCTTCCTTATTCTCTTTCCTCACACTCGCTCGTAGATATGGCTCTTCAAAGTGGTCCCACGATTCGCTTTTGTTTCCCTTATATCTCCAAGTCAAATGGGTGGCAAGTATAAGGGAAACCTGATTCGGGCATAGGGAAAGGAGTATGATCATTCGAAGAAGTCCAAATCAAGTGCGGCGATGTCGAAGTCGAAAATCCGATTTCGACATCGCGAAAAATTCTGATTAAAATTTCGAGTGCTTATTTAGAGAATTGCGGAAGCAACGAACCCTTTGCTGATGAGATCTGACCCTTCAACGGAATATCCGTCAAAATATCTGGAAATAACAGTTAACCAATCGGTTAACGCAAAATCGCGAGCCAACTGACAGTCGCCGATACATTGACTATCAGAACGAAAGGCTGAAAAATTACGGAAACATCATGATAATAAAACCCTGTTGATTCCTGATATTCCGATATATAAATCTCCGCTGGCGGTGCCTCGGTTCTGAATATGGCCGCTCGTAGCCGGAATGGCCAAACCTATCACACTATCACATCGGGTTAGATCAGGTGGATGGGAGAGTATGATATCAGCCAATGGCGGCTTGCTGGAACATAGATACACACCCCAAGTGACCCCAAGATGGCCACGGGGGTCCGAACCGGCTTCACCCCCCTTTTCAGAGCGTTGTATCCGCTCGGAAACCAATGAAGAGAGGACGGGAGGACCCCAATGGGCTCCAACCCCCCCCTCCATGTCCCAAGGACACAAGGAGGCCCCACACACGTCGTAGGCGTCCCCCATGCCCCAAGGGAGGGGTGAGGACACTGATAATCAGCGCCCTACGCCATATCCGGTCTCCTCTTGATCTACAACATGGACCAAGGGGATCAAAGATAGAAAAACGTCGTCGGTCGACCTAAATAAGTATACCACAATGCAATATATATGTGGAGATCGAGTGAAGGGGGTATATGGCCGATCAAAGCCGAAAGATCCCCGGATGAACGCCCTCACTTGTCTCCCCATTCACAGAAACAAACAAAATGCCAAGGGGGATCCATTACGGTGCTACAGCAGCAACCAAATGGACCAATACGTCCTTGACATCCAAAGAAACCCTCTTTTTCTTTAGGTAGTCCATCCAGACCGTGGTATACCTCGGCACAAAACTGCTCGGAGGTTCCCACGAGTCCCTGGAGGCAGCGAATCCCTTCCATCGGACTTTATAAAGCCTTCCCCCAGGCGTCCCCGGGTCCGGCTTGTCCGCCAGGATCTTCTCCGCGGTGAAATCGTCGTCCTCACCCTCGTCGTCCGAGTCCACATCGCCGGCCGTGAACTCGAAGGTGACGGGACGTCCGCTGGGGTCTGGTGCTCGGGGACGAAGCTGGGTGTGGTCGCGGTCCAGGATCTTGTTATCCCCCACACGAACCGCGTACACGTCCTGCCCGACCTTCCGCACGATTACCCCCGGCACATACCAAGATGCCTGCCGATGCCTGGACAGGACATCCTTGTGGTGCCGCTCCACCCACACGGTGTCTTGGAGAGCATACTTCTGGACTTTTCCCTGCTTGAAGTACTTGGCCCTCTTGTCATGCTCGTCCTGTAGTGCCGTGCACACCTTGGCCGCCGTGTCGTCCGCCTCAGCCATCATGGCATTCGCATCCCGAGCCACTTTGCCATGGTTCATCCACGGGAGAGTGCGCGACACTCGATCCCGTAGGAACAGGATGCGATGGGGCGACAGTCCAGTGGGTCCCGGAAGGTCGTGATACGCCTGGAGCACCCTCCACAGCGAGTTATACCAGTTCCGGCCCGGTTCGTCAATGTGCAGCTGGCGGAACTTCTCGAACATCTGCCGCCCGGCCACCTCAGCCCAGCCATTCGACCGGCTGTGGTATGCCACGGTCTTGGCATGCCGAATCTCCATGTGCTTGCACATCGTCTTGAACCACGTCCCCACGAATTGACTGCCCCGATCGCTGCAGATGACAGCTGGGGCATCGAAAATCGTCAGCCAATGCCTGATCATGGCATTAGCGACGGTCTTGGCCTGCAGCCCCACTCCATGCTTGTCCTTCTTGTCCTTCTTCTTGGACTTCTTGCCAGGGACCGCCACTATATACCCACTGTGCCTATCCACCGCCAGGATGACACAGTCGTAGGTCTCTCCTTCCACGGTGACCTCAGGCATGGCGAATACATCCATGGCCACGGACCGCATAGGGGCTTCCGGTATAGCCGTGTACACCGGGTTGCCCGCTGTGGAGTGGTTGGGGCTCTTCGTGGCCCGACACACGGCACAGTCGCTGCAGTACCTATCCAGGATGGCGTAGTACCCCGGAGGGAACTTGAAACGCCACTCCAGGTCCTGCTGCATCTTGTCTCAGCCAGGGTGCATGAGCTGGGCGTTGTGCCAATGGTCAATGAGCTCCTCCACTCGGTTCTCGGGCACCAACAGCTTGTCCTTGAGGAACAACTTATCGCCATCCTCGGTCAAGCCCTCGGGCCATTCGTCGTCCGACGGGGCGCTCACGGCATTCCAGTACTTGCTCCAGTGCTCGGATGCCGCGTAGTCATCCGACCAGTCCTCTGTGAGCACCGACCTGACTAGCTCTACAGGGGCCACCATCCATTGCTCGAGGGTTTCCTCTCGAACAGCTTGGACGCGGGCACCCCGGAACTTGGCCAGGTCCGTACGATTTGCCATCACCACAAAGCACTTGACCCCCTCTTGCTCCATGACCTTCTCCATATCGATGATGCGCTTGGCTTCCTCGGTTTCCTCGGCGTCCCCATGGCTGGATATGTCCATCCAAGCCTTGCCCGCAGGGTAGGCCCATCGACTGAGGCAATCTGCCACAGTGTTGTCCTTCCCCGGGACGTATACGACGCTGAGGTCGAACTTGGCGAACGTCTCGTGCCATCGGGCCCTCCTTGCCGCTGGTCCTGAGGGGGTGTCGACATGCTCCTTGTGCCAGCTCTGTAGGGACTGGTTGTCCGTGCAAACCACCACCGGCTGCAGTCCGATGTGGCCAGACCACTTCCTGAGCGCACATACAATGGCGTATGTCTCCTTCTCCCTCGCGGTCCATGTTCGGCGTTGGCCCTCGGCCAGGATCCTGCTCCAAAACGCCACGGGAACATGTGACCCGTCGTCCCGGACTTGCTCGAGGACTGCCCCCACGGCATAATCCGAGGCGTCTGTCCGTAGCACGAATCCCTTGTCCGGGTCCACCAGGAACAGCCCCAACTGCCCCAGGAGTCGCTTCTTCAGGCTGTTGAACGCATCCTCAGCCTCAGGGGTCCAGGCAAGCTTCTTCTTGCTCCCCTTCCGGCGATCGAACTTGCCCACTTGCAGCATCTTGTGCAGCGGCCCCGACAGTTCTGCATACATCCGGACATAGCCCGAATAGTAATTGCAGAACCCCATGAAGGACCGGAGTTCGCTGATGGTCTGGGGCTTCTCCCAGTGGTGCAGGGACGCCAGCTTCCCAGGCATGGGACGGCGTTGCCCGTGACCAACCACGTGACCCGCGAATTCCACTTCCTTCACGAAGAGTGAGGCTTTGGTGGGCTTGCACACCATGTTGTGCTTGTCCAACTCGCTGAGCACTCGGCGCAGATCCTTCTCATGCGCGTCGATGAGCTCGTCCTCAGTCATGTTCTCCGTGCCGGACCCGATGATGATGTCATCCACGAAGGGATCGGCACAGTCCCGGACAGGACCGAGTAGGTCCTCCATCATGCGCTGGAAAGCGGCATTGCCATTCTTGGCGCCCATAGGCACCACTTTCCACTGCATGGGCCCCAGCGGCGTCGACATCGCTGTGCAGGGCCTGGAGTCCGGGTGTAGCGGCATCTGGTGGTAACCGTGTTTCAGGTCCAACACCGTGAAAATCCGCTTTTTCTGTTGCTTTTGGAGGATGGAGTCGATCAGGGGAAGCGAGTACGAGTCGTGCTCGGTCTGCTCGTTCAAACCTCTGTAATCAACCACCAACCTCCACTCGCCCTTCTCCTTCTTGGGCACGATGAAGGCTGGGCTGGCCCACTCACTGTCGGAGGGTTCGATCCATCCCCGCTCAATGAACTCAACCAACAGCTTCTTCATGGCCTCGGCCCGATCGCCCTGAAGTTGGTACTCCCGATGACGATAGATCTTCGGGTTCGGCTTCAGCTTGATCTTCGCTGTACCAAACGTCCCACGATCTGGAGG
>CAXIWF010002275.1:0-49749 GCA_964036045.1 Eutreptiella sp. 'Long Island Sound 2002' | reverse complement strand
CGGAAAATTCTCGGAAAATTCCCGGAAAATTCTCGGAAAATTCTCGGAAAATTCTCGGAAAATTCTCATAAAATTCTCGGAAATTCTCGGAAAATTCTCGGAAAATTCTCGGAAAATTCTCGGAAAATTCTCGGAAAATTCTCGGAAAATTGACGGAAAATTCTCGGAAAATTCTCGGAAAATTCTCGGAAAATTCTCGGAAAATTCTCGCAAAATTCTCGGCAAATTCTCGGAAAATTCTCGGAAAATTCTCGGAAAATTCGCGGAAAATTCTCGGAAAATTCTCGGAAAATTCTCGGAAAATTCTCGGAAAATTCTCGGAAAATTCTCAGAAAATTCTCGGAAAATTCCCGGAAAATTCTCGGAAAATTCTCGGAAAATTCTCGGAAAATTCTCATAAAATTCTCGGAAAATTCTCGGAAAATTCTCGGAAAATTCTCGGAAAATTCTCGGAAAATTCTCGGAAAATTCTCGGAAAATTGACGGAAAATTCTCGGAAAATTCTCGGAAAATTCTCGGAAAATTCTCGGAAAATTCTCGCAAAATTCTCGGCAAATTCTCGGAAAATTCTCGGAAAATTCTCGGAAAATTCTCGGAAAATTCTCAGAAAATTCACGGAAAATTCTCGGAAAATTCTCGGAAAAATCTCGGAAAATTCTCGGAAAATTCTCGGAAAATTCTCGGAAAATTCTCGGAAAATTCTCGGAAAATTCTTGGAAAATTCTCGGAAAATTCTCAGAAAATTCTCAGAAAATTCTCGGAAAATTCTCGGAAAATTCTCGGAAAATTCTCGGAAAATTGACGGAAAATTCTCGGAAAATTCTCGGAAAATTCTCGGAAAATTCTCGGAAAAATTCTCGGAAAATTCTCGGAAAATTCTCGGAAAATTCTCGGAAAATTCTCGGAAAATTCTCAGAAAATTCTCGGAAAATTCTCGGAAAATTCTCGGAAAATTCTCGGAAAATTCTCGGAAAATTCTCGGAAAATTGACGGAAAATTCTCGGAAAATTCTCGGAAAATTCTCGGAAAATTCTCGGAAAATTCTCGGAAAATTCTCGGAAAAATCTCGGAAAATACTCGGAAAATTCTCGGAAAATTCTCGGAAAAATCTCGGAAAATTCTCGGAAAATTCTCGGAAAATTCTCAGAAAATTCTCGGAAAATTCTCGGAAAATTCTCGGAAAATTCTCGGAAAATTCTCAGAAAATTCTCAGAAAATTCTCAGAAAATTCTCGGAAATTTTCCGGAAAATTCTCGGAAAATTCTCGGAAAATTCTCGGAAAATTCTCGGAAAATTCTCGGAAAATTCTCAGAAAATTCTCGGAAAATTCTCGGAAAATTCTCCGAAAATTCTCGGAAAATTCTCGGAAAATTCTCGGAAAATTCTCGGAAAATTCTAGGAAAAATCGCGGAAGATTCTCGGAAAATTCTCGGAAAATTCTCGGAAAATTCTCGTAAAATTCTCGGAAAATTCTCAGAAAATTCTCGGAAAATTCCCGGAAAATTCTCGGAAAATTGTCGGAAAATTGTCGGAAAATTCTCATAAAATCCTCGGAAAATTCTCGGAAAATTCTCGGAAAATTCTCGGAAAATTCTCGGAAAATTCTCGGAAAATTCTCGGAAAATTGACGGAAAATTCTCGGAAAATTCTCGGAAAATTCTCGGAAAATTCTCGGAAAATCCTCGGCAAATTCTCGGAAAATTCTCGGAAAATTCTCGTAAAATTCTCGGAAAATTCTCAGAAAATTCTCGGAAAATTCCCGGAAGATTCTCGGAAAATTCTCGGAAAATTCTCGGAAAATTCTCGTAAAATTCTCGGAAAATTCTCAGAAAATTCTCGGAAAATTCCCGGAAAATTCTCGGAAAATTCTCGGAAAATTCTCGGAAAATTCTCATAAAATTCTCGGAAAATTCTCGGAAAATTCTCGGAAAATTCTCGGAAAATTCTCGGAAAATTCTCGGAAAATTCTCGGAAAATTGACGGAAAATTCTCGGAAAATTCTCGGAAAATTCTCGGAAAATTCTCGGAAAATCCTCGGCAAATTCTCGGAAAATTCTCGGAAAATTCTCGGAAAATTCTCGGAAAATTCTCAGAAAATTCTCGGAAAATTCTCGGAAAATTCTCGGAAAAATCTCGGAAAATTCTCGGAAAATTCTCGGAAAATTCTCGGAAAATTCTCGGAAAATTCTCGGAAAACTCTTGGAAAAATTCTCGGAAAATACTCAGAAAATTCTCAGAAAATTCTCGGAAAATTCTCGGAAAATTCTCGGAAAATTCTCGGAGAATTGCCAGAAAATTCTCGGAAAATTCTCGGAAAATTCTCGGAAAATTCTCGGAAAATTCTCGGAAAATTCTCGGAAAATTCTCGGAAAATTCTCAGAAAATTCTCGGAAAATTCTCGGAAAATTCTCCGAAAATTCTCGGAAAATTCTCGGAAAATTCTCGGAAAATTCTCGGAAAATTCTAGGAAAAATCGCGGAAGATTCTCGGAAAATTCTCGGAAAATTCTCGGAAAATTCTCGTAAAATTCTCGGAAAATTCTCAGAAAATTCTCGGAAAATTCCCGGAAAATTCTCGGAAAATTGTCGGAAAATTCTCGGAAAATTCTCATAAAATCCTCGGAAAATTCTCGGAAAATTCTCGGAAAATTCTCGGAAAATTCTCGGAAAATTCTCGGAAAATTCTCGGAAAATTGACGGAAAATTCTCGGAAAATTCTCGGAAAATTCTCGGAAAATTCTCGGAAAATCCTCGGCAAATTCTCGGAAAATTCTCGGAAAATTCTCGTAAAATTCTCGGAAAATTCTCAGAAAATTCTCGGAAAATTCCCGGAAGATTCTCGGAAAATTCTCGGAAAATTCTCGGAAAATTCTCGTAAAATTCTCGGAAAATTCTCAGAAAATTCTCGGAAAATTCCCGGAAAATTCTCGGAAAATTCTCGGAAAATTCTCGGAAAATTCTCAAAAAATTCTCGGAAAATTCTCGGAAAATTCTCGGAAAATTCTCGGAAAATTCTCGGAAAATTCTCGGAAAATTCTCGGAAAATTGACGGAAAATTCTCGGAAAATTCTCGGAAAATTCTCGGAAAATTCTCGAAAAATCCTCGGCAAATTCTCGGAAAATTCTCGGAAAATTCTCGGAAAATTCTCGGAAAATTCTCAGAAAATTCTCGGAAAATTCTCGGAAAATTCTCGGAAAAATCTCGGACAATTCTCGGAAAATTCTCGGAAAATTCTCGGAAAATTCTCGGAAAATTCTCGGAAAACTCTTGGAAAATTCTCGGAAAATTCTCAGAAAATTCTCAGAAAATTCTCGGAAAATTCTCGGAAAATTCTCGGAAAATTCTCGGAGAATTGCCAGAAAATTCTCGGAAAATTCTCGGAAAATTCTCGGAAAATTCTCGGAAAATTCTCGGAAAATTCTCGGAAAATTCTCGGAAAATTCTCGGAAAATTCTCGGAAAATTCTCGGAAAATTCTCGGAAAATTCTCGGAAAATTCTCGGAAAATTCTCGGAAAATTGACGGAAAATTCTCGGAAAATTCTCGGAAAATTCTCGGAAAATTCTCGGAAAATTCTCGGAGAATTCTCGGAAAAATCTCGGAAAATTCTCGGAAAATTCTCGGAAAATTCTCGGAAAAATCTCGGAAAATTCTCGGAAAATTCTCGGAAAATTCTCAGAAAATTCTCGGAAAATTCTCGGAAAATTCTCAGAAAATTCTCGGAAAATTCTCGGAAAATTCTCGGAAAATTCTCGGAAAATTCTCGGAAAATTCTCGGAAAATTCTCAGAAAATTCTCGGAAAATTCTCGGATAATTCTCGGAAAATTCTCAGAAAATTCTCGGAAAAGTCTCGGAAAATTCTCAGAAAATTCTCGGAAAATTCTCGGAAAATTCTCGGAAAATTCTCAGAAAATTCTCGGAAAATTCTCGGAAAATTCTCGGAAAATTCTCAGAAAATTCTCGGAAAATTTCCGGAAAATTCTCGGAAAATTCTCGGAATATTCTCGGAAAATTCTCGGAAAATTCTCAGAAAATTCTCGGAAAATTCTCGGAAAATTCTCGGAAAATTCTCGGAAAATTCCCGGAAAATTCTCGGAAAATTCTCGGAAAATTCTCGGAAAATTCTCGGAAAATTCTCGGAAAATTGACGGAAAATTCTCGGAAAATTCTCGGAAAATTCTCGGAAAAATCTCGGAAAATTCTCGGAAAATTCTCGGGAAAATTCTCAGAAAATTCTCGGAAAATTCTCGGAAAATTCTCGGAAAATTCTCGGAAAATTCTCAGAAAATTCTCAGAAAATTCTCAGAAAATTCTCGGAAAATTTCCGGAAAATTCTCGGAAAATTCTCGGAAAATTCTCGGAAAATTCTCGGAAAATTCTCGGAAAATTCTCAGAGACTTCTCGGAAAATTCTCGGAAAATTCTCCGAAAATTCTCGGAAAATTCTCGGAAAATTCTCGGAAAATTCTCGGAAAATTCTAGGAAAAATCGCGGAAGATTCTCGGAAAATTCTCGGAAAATTCTCGGAAAATTCTCGTAAAATTCTCGGAAAATTCTCAGAAAATTCTCGGAAAATTCCCGGAAAATTCTCGGAAAATTCTCGGAAAATTCTCGGAAAATTCTCATAAAATTCTCGGAAAATTCTCGGAAAATTCTCGGAAAATTCTCGGAAAATTCTCAGAAAATTCTCGGAAAATTCTCGGAAAATTGACGGAAAATTCTCGGAAAATTCTCGGAAAATTCTCGGAAAATTCTCGGAAAATTCTCGGAAAATCCTCGGCAAATTCTCGGAAAATTCTCGGAAAATTCTCGGAAAATTCTCGGAAAATTCTCAGAAAATTCTCGGAAAATTCTCGGAAAATTCTCGGAAAAATCTCGGAAAATTCTCGGAAAATTCTCGGAAAATTCTCGGAAAATTCTCGGAAAATTCTCGGAAAATTCTTGGAAAATTCTCGGAAAATTCTCAGAAAATTCTCAGAAAATTCTCGGAAAATTCTCGGATAATTCTCGGAAAATTCTCGGAGAATTGACGGAAAATTCTCGGAAAATTCTCGGAAAATTCTCGGAAAATTCTCGGAAAATTCTCGGAAAATTCTCGGAAAATTCTCGGAAAATTCTCGGAAAATTCTCGGAAAATTCTCGGAAAATTCTCGGAAAATTCTCGGAAAATTCTCGGAAAATTCTCGGAAAATTCTCGGAAAATTGACGGAAAATTCTCGGAAAATTCTCGGAAAATTCTCGGAAAATTCTCGGAAAATTCTCGGAAAATTCTCGGAAAAATCTCGGAAAATTCTCGGAAAATTCTCGGAAAATTCTCGGAAAAATCTCGGAAAATTCTCGGAAAATTCTCGGAAAATTCTCAGAAAATTCTCGGAAAATTCTCGGAAAATTCTCGGAAAATTCTCGGAAAATTCTCGGAAAATTCTCGGAAAATTCTCGGAAAATTCTCGGAAAATTCTCGGAAAATTCTCAGAAAATTCTCGGAAAATTCTCGGATAATTCTCGGAAAATTCTCAGAAAATTCTCGGAAAATTCTCGGAAAATTCTCAGAAAATTCTCGGAAAATTCTCGGAAAATTCTCGGAAAAGTCTCAGAAAATTCTCGGAAAATTCTCGGAAAATTCTCGGAAAATTCTCAGAAAATTCTCGGAAAATTTCCGGAAAATTCTCGGAAAATTCTCGGAATATTCTCGGAAAATTCTCGGAAAATTCTCAGAAAATTCTCGGAAAATTCTCGGAAAATTCTCGGAAAATTCTCGGAAAATTCCCGGAAAATTCTCGGAAAATTCTCGGAAAATTCTCGGAAAATTCTCCGAAAATTCTCGGAAAATTGACGGAAAATTCTCGGAAAATTCTCGGAAAATTCTCGGAAAATTCTCGGAAAATTCTCGGAAAATTCTCGGAAAATTCCCGGAAAATTCTCGGAAAATTCTCGGAAAATTCTCGGAAAGTTCTCGGAAAATTCTCGGAAAATTCTCGGAAAATTCTCGGAAAATTCTCGGAAAATTCTCGGAAAATTCTCGGAAAAATCTCGGAAAATTCTCGGAATATTCTCATAAAATTCTCGGAAAATTCTCGGAAAATTCTCGGAAAATTGACGGAAACTTCTCGGAAAATTCTCAGAAAATTCTCGGAAAATTTCCGGAAAATTCTCGGAAAATTCTCGGAAAATTCTCGGAAAATTCTCGGAAAATTCTCGGAAAATTCTCAGAAAATTCTCAGAAAATTCTAGGAAAATTCTCCGAAAATTCTCGGAAAATTCTCGGAAAATTCTCGGAAAATTCTCGGAAAATTCTAGGAAAAATCGCGGAAGATTCTCGGAAAATTCTCGGAAAATTCTCGGAAAATTCTCGTAAAATTCTCGGAAAATTCTCAGAAAATTCTCGGAAAATTCCCGGAAAATTCTCGGAAAACTCTCGGAAAATTCTCGGAAAATTCTCATAAAATTCTCGGAAAATTCTCGGAAAATTCTCGGAAAATTCTCGGAAAATTCTCAGAAAATTCTCGGAAAATTCTCGGAAAATTGACGGAAAATTCTCGGAAAATTCTCGGAGAATTGACGGAAAATTCTCGGAAAATTCTCGGAAAATTCTCGGAAAATTCTCGTAAAATTCTCGGAAAATTCTCAGAAAATTCTCGGAAAATTCCCGGAAAATTCTCGGAAAACTCTCGGAAAATTCTCGGAAAATTCTCATAAAATTCTCGGAAAATTCTCGGAAAATTCTTGGAAAATTCTCGGAAAATTCTCAGAAAATTCTCAGAAAATTCTCGGAAAATTCTCGGATAATTCTCGGAAAATTCTCGGAGAATTGACGGAAAATTCTCGGAAAATTCTCGGAAAATTCTCGGAAAATTCTCGGAAAATTCTCGGAAAATTCTCGGAAAATTCTCGGAAAATTCTCGGAAAATTCTCGGAAAATTCTCGGAAAATTCTCGGAAAATTCTCGGAAAATTCTCGGAAAATTCTCGGAAAATTCTCGGAAAATTGACGGAAAATTCTCGGAAAATTCTCGGAAAATTCTCGGAAAATTCTCGGAAAATTCTCGGAAAATTCTCGGAAAAATCTCGGAAAATTCTCGGAAAATTCTCGGAAAATTCTCGGAAAAATCTCGGAAAATTCTCGGAAAATTCTCGGAAAATTCTCAGAAAATTCTCGGAAAATTCTCGGAAAATTCTCGGAAAATTCTCGGAAAATTCTCGGAAAATTCTCGGAAAATTCTCGGAAAATTCTCGGAAAATTCTCGGAAAATTCTCAGAAAATTCTCGGAAAATTCTCGGATAATTCTCGGAAAATTCTCAGAAAATTCTCGGAAAATTCTCGGAAAATTCTCAGAAAATTCTCGGAAAATTCTCGGAAAATTCTCGGAAAAGTCTCAGAAAATTCTCGGAAAATTCTCGGAAAATTCTCGGAAAATTCTCAGAAAATTCTCGGAAAATTTCCGGAAAATTCTCGGAAAATTCTCGGAATATTCTCGGAAAATTCTCGGAAAATTCTCAGAAAATTCTCGGAAAATTCTCGGAAATTCTCGGAAAATTCTCGGAAAATTCCCGGAAAATTCTCGGAAAATTCTCGGAAAATTCTCGGAAAATTCTCCGAAAATTCTCGGAAAATTGACGGAAAATTCTCGGAAAATTCTCGGAAAATTCTCGGAAAATTCTCGGAAAATTCTCGGAAAATTCTCGGAAAATTCCCGGAAAATTCTCGGAAAATTCTCGGAAAATTCTCGGAAAGTTCTCGGAAAATTCTCGGAAAATTCTCGGAAAATTCTCGGAAAATTCTCGGAAAATTCTCGGAAAATTCTCGGAAAAATCTCGGAAAATTCTCGGAAAATTGACGGAAACTTCTCGGAAAATTCTCAGAAAATTCTCGGAAAATTTCCGGAAAATTCTCGGAAAATTCTCGGAAAATTCTCGGAAAATTCTCATAAAATTCTCGGAAAATTCTCGGAAAATTCTCGGAAAATTGACGGAAACTTCTCGGAAAATTCTCAGAAAATTCTCGGAAAATTTCCGGAAAATTCTCGGAAAATTCTCGGAAAATTCTCGGAAAATTCTCGGAAAATTCTCGGAAAATTCTCAGAAAATTCTCAGAAAATTCTAGGAAAATTCTCCGAAAATTCTCGGAAAATTCTCGGAAAATTCTCGGAAAATTCTCGGAAAATTCTAGGAAAAATCGCGGAAGATTCTCGGAAAATTCTCGGAAAATTCTCGGAAAATTCTCGTAAAATTCTCGGAAAATTCTCAGAAAATTCTCGGAAAATTCCCGGAAAATTCTCGGAAAACTCTCGGAAAATTCTCGGAAAATTCTGATAAAATTCTCGGAAAATTCTCGGAAAATTCTCGGAAAATTCTCGGAAAATTCTCAGAAAATTCTCGGAAAATTCTCGGAAAATTGACGGAAAATTCTCGGAAAATTCTCGGAAAATTCTCGGAAAATTCTCGGAAAATTCTCGGAAAATCCTCGGCAAATTCTCGGAAAATTCTCGGAAAATTCTCGGAAAATTCTCGGAAAATTCTCAGAAAATTCTCGGAAAATTCTCGGAAAATTCTCGGAAAAATCTCGGAAAATTCTCGGAAAATTCTCGGAAAATTCTCGGAAAATTCTCGGAAAATTCTCGGAAAATTCTTGGAAAATTCTCGGAAAATTCTCAGAAAATTCTCAGAAAATTCTCGGAAAATTCTCGGAAAATTCTCGGAAAATTCTCGGAGAATTGACGGAAAATTCTCGGAAAATTCTCGGAAAATTCTCGGAAAATTCTCGGAAAATTCTCGGAAAATTCTCGGAAAATTCTCGGAAAAATTCTCGGAAAATTCTCGGAAAATTCTCGGAAAATTCTCGGAAAATTCTCGGAAAATTCTCGGAAAATTCTCGGAAAATTCACGGAAAATTCTCGGAAAATTCTCGGAAAATTCTCGGAAAATTCTCGGAAAATTCTCGGAAAATTCTCGGAAAAATCTCGGAAAATTCTCGGAAAATTCTCGGAAAATTCTCGGAAAAATCTCGGAAAATTCTCGGAAAATTCTCGGAAAATTCTCAGAAAATCCTCGGAAAATTCTCGGAAAATTCTCGGAAAATTCTCGGAAAATTCTCGGAAAATTCTCGGAAAATTCTCGGAAAATTCTCGGAAAATTCTCGGAAAATTCTCAGAAAATTCTCGGAAAATTCTCGGATAATTCTCGGAAAATTCTCAGAAAATTCTCGGAAAATTCTCGGAAAATTCTCAGAAAATTCTCGGAAAATTCTCGGAAAATTCTCGGAAAATTCTCAGAAAATTCTCGGAAAATTCTCGGAAAATTCTCGGAAAATTCTCAGAAAATTCTCGGAAAATTTCCGGAAAATTCTCGGAAAATTCTCGGAATATTCTCGGAAAATTCTCGGAAAATTCTCAGAAAATTCTCGAAAAATTCTCGGAAAATTCTCAGAAAATTCCCGGAAAATTCTCGGAAAATTCTCGGAAAATTCTCGGAAAATTCTCCGAAAATTCTCGGAAAATTGACGGAAAATTCTCGGAAAATTCTCGGAAATTTCTCGGAAAATTCTCGGAAAATTCTCGGAAAATTCTCGGAAAATTCCCGGAAAATTCTCGGAAAATTCTCGGAAAATTCTCGGAAAGTTCTCGGAAAATTCTCGGAAAATTCTCGGAAAATTCTCGGAAAATTCTCGGAAAATTCTCGGAAAATTCTCGGAAAAATCTCGGAAAATTCTCGGAATATTCTCATAAAATTCTCGGAAAATTCTCGGAAAATTCTCGGAAAATTCTCGGAAAATTCTTGGAAAATTCTCGGAAAATTCTCGGAAAATTCTCGGAAAATTCTCGGAAAATTCTCGGAAAATTCTCAGAAAATTCTCGGAAAATTCTCGGAAAATTCTCGGAAAATTCTCGGAAAATTCTCGGAAAATTCTCGGAAAATTCTCGGAAAATTCTCGGAAAATTCTCGGAAAATTCTCGGAAAATTCTCGGAAAATTCTCGGAAAATTCTCGGAAAATTCTCGGAAAATTCTCAGAAAATTCTCGGAAAATTCTCGGATAATTCTCGGAAAATTCCCAGAAAGTTCTCGGAAAATTCTCGGAAAATTCTCAGAAAATTCTCGGCAAATTCTCGGAAAATTCTCGGAAAATTCTCAGAAAATTCTCGGAAAATTCTCGGAAAATTCTCGGAAAATTCTCGGAAAATTCTCGGAATATTCTCGGAAAATTCTCGGAAAATTCTCAGAAAATTCTCGGAAAATTCTCGGAAAATTCTCGGAAAATTCTCGGAAAATTCCCGGAAAATTCTCGGAAAATTCTCGGAAAATTCTCGGAAAATTCTCCGAAAATTCTCGGAAAATTGACGGAAAATTCTCGGAAAATTCTCGGAAAATTCTCGGAAAATTCTCGGAAAATTCTCGGAAAATTCTCGGAAAATTCCCGGAAAATTCTCGGAAAATTCTCGGAAAATTCTCGGAAAGTTCTCGGAAAATTCTCGGAAAATTCTCGGAAAATTCTCGGAAAATTCTCGGAAAATTCTCGGAAAATTCTCGGAAAAATCTCGGAAAATTCTCGGAATATTCTCATAAAATTCTCGGAAAATTCTCGGAAAATTCTCGGAAAAAAGGAAAATTCTCGGAAAATTCTCGGAAAATTCTCGGAAAATTCTCGGAAAATTCTCGGAAAATTCTCGGAAAATTCTCGGAAAATTCTCGGAAAATTCTCGGAAAATTCTCGGAAAATTCTCGGAAAATTCTCGGAAAATTCTCGGGAAAATTCTCGGAAAATTGACGGAAAATTCTCGGAAAATTCTCGGAAAATTCTCGGAAAATTCTCGGAAAATTCTCGGAAAATTCTCGGAAAATTCTCGGAAAATTCTCGGAAAATTCTCGGAAAATTCTCGGAAAATTCCCGGAAAATTCTCGGAAATTCTCGGAAAATTCTCGGAAAATTCTCGGAAAATTCTCAGAAAATTCTCGGAAAATTCTCGGAAAATTCTCGGAAAATTCTCGGAAAATTCTCAGAAAATTCTCGGAAAATTCTCGGAAAATTCTCGGAAAATTCTCGGAAAATTCTCGGAAAATTCTCGGAAAATTCTCGGAAAATTCTCGGAAAATTCTCGGAAAATTCTCGGAAAATTCTCGGAAAATTCTCGGAAAATTCTCGGAAAATTCTCAGAAAATTCTCGGAAATTCTCGGATAATTCTCGGAAAATTCTCAGAAAATTCTCGGAAAATTCTCGGAAAATTCTCGGAAAATTCTCGGAAAATTCCCGGAAAATTCTCGGGAAATTTTCGGAAAATTCTCGGAAAATTCTCGGAAAATTCTCGGAAAATTGTCGGAAAGTGCTCGGAAAATTCTCGGAAAATTCTCGGAAAATTCTCGGAAAATTCTCGGAAAATTCTCGGAAAATTCCCGGAAAATTCTCGGAAAATTCTCGGAAAATTCTCGGAAAATTCTCGGAAAATTGACGGAAAATTCTCGGAAAATTCTCGGAAAATTCTCGGAAAATTCTCGGAAAATTCTCGGAAAATTCTCGGCAAATTCTCGGAAAATTCTCATAAAATTCTCGGAAAATTCTCGGAAAATTCTCGGAAAATTCTCGGAAAATTCTCGGAAAAATTCTCGGAAAATTCTCGGAAAATTCTCGGAAAATTCTCGGAAAATTCTCGGAAAATTCTCGGAAAATTCTCGGAAAATTCTCGGAAATTCTCGGAAAATTCTCGGAAAATTCTCGGAAAATTCTCGGAAAATTCTCGGAAAATTCTCGGAAAATTGACGGAAAATTCTCGGAAAATTCTCGGAAAATTCTCGGAAAATTCTCGGAAAATTCTCGGAAAATTCTCGGAAAATTCTCGGAAAATTCTCGGAAAATTCTCGGAAAATTCTCGGAAAATTCTCGGAAAATTCTCGGAAATTCTCGGAAAATTCTCGGAAAATTCTCGGAAAATTCTCAGAAAATTCTCGGAAAATTCTCGGAAAATTCTCAGAAAATTCTCGGAAAATTCTCAGAAAATTCTCGGAAAATTCTCGGAAAATTCTCGGAAAATTCTCGGAAAATTCTCGGAAAATTCTCGGAAAATTCTCGGAAAATTCTCGGAAAATTCTCGGAAAATTCTCGGAAAATTCTCGGAAAATTCTCGGAAAATTCTCGGAAAATTCTCAGAAAATTCTCGGAAATTCTCGGATAATTCTCGGAAAATTCTCAGAAAATTCTCGGAAAATTCTCGGAAAATTCTCAGAAAATTCTCGGAAAATTCTCGGAAAATTCTCCGAAAATTCTCGGAAAATTCTCGGAAAATTCTCGGAAAATTCTCGGAAAATTCTCGGAAAATGCTCGGAAAATTCTCGGAAAATTCTCGGAAAATTCTCGGAAAATTCTCGGAAAATTCTCGGAAAATTCTCGGAAAATTCTCGGAAAATTCTCGGAAAATTGACGGAAAATTCTCGGAAAATTCTCGGAAAATTCTCGGAAAATTCTCGGAAAATTCTCGGAAAATTCCCCGCAAATTCTCGGAAAATTCTCCGAAAATTCTCGGAAAATTCTCGGAAAATTCTCGGAAAAATCTCGGAAAATTCTCGGAAAATTCTCGGAAAATTCTCGGAAAGTTCTCGGAAAATTCTCGGAAAATTCTCGGAAAATTCTCGGAAAATTCTCGGAAATTCTCGGAAAATTCTCGGAAAATTCTCGGAAAATTCTCGGAAAATTCTCGGAAATTCTCGGAAAATTCTCGGAAAATTCTCGGAAAATTCTCAGAAAATTCTCGGAAAATTCTCGGAAAATTCTCAGAAAATTCTCGGAAAATTCTCAGAAAATTCTCGGAAATTCTCGGAAAATTCTCGGAAAATTCTCGGAAAATTCTCGGAAAATTCTCGGAAAATTCTCGGAAAATTCTCGGAAAATTCTCGGAAAATTCTCGGAAAATTCTCGGAAAATTCTCGGAAAATTCTCGGAAAATTCTCAGAAAATTCTCGGAAATTCTCGGATAATTCTCGGAAAATTCTCAGAAAATTCTCGGAAAATTCTCGGAAAATTCTCAGAAAATTCTCGGAAAATTCTCGGAAAATTCTCCGAAAATTCTCGGAAAATTCTCGGAAAATTCTCGGAAAATTCTCGGAAAATTCTCGGAAAATGCTCGGAAAATTCTCGGAAAATTCTCGGAAAATTCTCGGAAAATTCTCGGAAAATTCTCGGAAAATTCTCGGAAAATTCTCGGAAAATTCTCGGAAAATTGACGGAAAATTCTCGGAAAATTCTCGGAAAATTCTCGGAAAATTCTCGGAAAATTCTCGGAAAATTCCCCGCAAATTCTCGGAAAATTCTCCGAAAATTCTCGGAAAATTCTCGGAAAATTCTCGGAAAAATCTCGGAAAATTCTCGGAAAATTCTCGGAAAATTCTCGGAAAGTTCTCGGAAAATTCTCGGAAAATTCTCGGAAAATTCTCGGAAAATTCTCGGAAAATTCTCAGAAAATTCTCGGAAAATTCTCGGAAAATTCTCGGAAAATTCTCGGAAAATTCTCGGAAAATTCTCCGAAAATTCTCGGAAAATTCTCAGAAAATTCTCGGAAATTCTCGGATAATTCTCGGAAAATTCTCAGAAAATTCTCGGAAAATTCTCGGAAAATTCTCAGAAAATTCTCGGAAAATTCTCGGAAAATTCTCGGAAAATTCTCGGAAAATTCTCGGAAAATTCTCGGAAAATTCTCGGAAAATTCTCGGAAAATTCTCGGAAAATTCTCGGAAAATTCTCGGAAAATTCTCGGAAAATTCTCGGAAAATTCTCGGAAAATTCTCGGAAAATTCTCGGAAAATTCTCGGAAAATTGACGGAAAATTCTCGGAAAATTCTCGGAAAATTCTCGGAAAATTCTCGGAAAATTCTCGGAAAATTCTCGGAAAATTCTCGGAAAATTCTCGGAAAATTCTCGGAAATTCTCGGAAAATTCTCGGAAAATTCTCGGAAAATTCTCGGAAAATTCTCGGAAAATTCTCGGAAAATTCTCGGAAAATTCTCGGAAAATTCTCAGAAAATTCTCGGAAAATTCTCGGAAATTCTCGGAAAATTCTCGGAAAATTCTCAGAAAATTCTCGGAAAATTCTCGGAAAATTCTCGGAAAATTCTCGGAAAATTCTCGGAAAATTCTCGGAAAATTCTCGGAAAATTCTCGGAAAATTCTCGGAAAATTCTCGGAAAATTCTCGGAAAATTCTCGGAAAATTCTCGGAAAATTCTCGGAAAATTCTCAGAAAATTCTCGGAAATTCTCGGATAATTCTCGGAAAAATTCTCAGAAAATTCTCGGAAAATTCTCGGAAAATTCTCAGAAAATTCTCGGAAAATTCTCCGAAAATTCTCGGAAAATTCTCGGAAAATTCTCGGAAAATTCTCGGAAAATTCTCGGAAAATTCTCGGAAAATTCTCGGAAAATTCTCGGAAAATTCTCGGAAAAATCTCGGAAAATTCTCAGAAAATTCTCGGAAAATTCTCCGAAAATTCTCGGAAAATTCTCGGAAAATTCTCGGCAAATTCTCGGAAAATTCTCCGAAAATTCTCGGAAAATTCTCGGAAAATTCTCGGAAAATTCTCAGAAAATTCTCGGAAAATTCTCCGAAAATTCTCGGAAAATTCTCGGAAAATTCTCGGAAAATTCTCGGAAAATTCTCGGAAAATTCTCGGAAAATTGACGGAAAATTCTCGGAAAATTCTCGGCAAATTTTCGGAAAATTCTCGGAAAATTGACGGAAAATTCTTGGAAAATTCTCGGAAAATTCTCGGAAAAAATCTCGGAAAATTCTCGGAAAATTCTCGGAAAATTCTCAGAAAATTCTCGGAAAATTCTCGGGAAGTTCTCGGAAAATTCTCGGAAAATTCTCGGAAAATTGTCGGAAAATTCTCGGAAAATTCTCGGAAAATTCTCAGAAAATTCTCGGAAAATTCTCGGAAAATTCTCGGAAAATTCTCGGAAAATTCTCCGAAAATTCTCGGAAAATTCTCAGAAAATTCTCGGAAATTCTCGGATAATTCTCGGAAAATTCTCAGAAAATTCTCGGAAAATTCTCGGAAAATTCTCGGAAAATTCTCGGAAAATTCTCGGAAAATTCTCGGAAAATTCTCGGAAAATTCTCGGAAAATTCTCAGAAAATTCTCGGAAAATTTCCGGAAAATTCTCGGAAAATTCTCGGAAAATTCTCGGAAAATTCTCGGAAAATTCTCGGAAAATTCTCGGAAAATTCTCGGAAAATTCTCGGAAAATTCTCGGAAAATTCTCGGAAAATTCTCAGAAAATTCTCGGAAATTCTCGGATAATTCTCGGAAAATTCTCGGAAAAATCTCGGAAAATTCTCGGAAAATTCTCGGAAAATTCTCGGAAAATTCTCGGAAAATTCTCGGAAAATTCTCGGAAAATTGACGGAAAATTCTCGGAAAATTCTCGGAAAATTCTCGGAAAATTCTCGGAAAATTCTCGGAAAATTCTCGGAAAATTCTCGGAAAATTCTCGGAAAATTCTCGGAAAATTCTCGGAAAATTCTCGGAAAATTCTCGGAAAATTCTCGGAAAATTCTCGGAAAATTCTCGGAAAATTCTCGGAAAATTCTCGGAAAATTCTCAGAAAATTCTCGGAAAATTCTCGGAAAATTCTCGGAAAATTCTCGGAAAATTCTCAGAAAATTCTCGGAAAATTCTCGGAAAATTCTCGGAAAATTCTCGGAAAATTCTCGGAAAATTCTCGGAAAATTCTCGGAAAATTCTCGGAAAATTCTCGGAAAATTCTCGGAAAAATCTCGGAAAATTCTCGGAAAATTCTCGGAAAATTCTCGGAAAAATCTCGGAAAATTCTCGGAAAATTCTCGGAAAATTCTCGGAAAATTCTCGGAAAATTCTCGGAAAATTCTTGGAAAATTCTCGGAAAATTCTCAGAAAATTCTCAGAAAATTCTCGGAAAATTCTCGGAAAATTCTCGGAAAATTCTCGGAGAATTGACGGAAAATTCTCGGAAAATTCTCGGAAAATTCTCGGAAAATTCTCGGAAAATTCTCGGAAAATTCTCGGAAAATTCTCGGAAAATTCTCGGAAAATTCTCGGAAAATTCTCGGAAAATTCTCGGAAAATTCTCGGAAAATTCTCGGAAAATTGACGGAAAATTCTCGGAAAATTCTCGGAAAATTCTCGGAAAATTCTCGGAAAATTCTCGGAAAATTCTCGGAAAAATCTCGGAAAAATCTCGGAAAATTCTCGGAAAATTCTCGGAAAAATCTCGGAAAATTCTCGGAAAATTCTCGGAAAATTCTCAGAAAATTCTCGGAAAATTCTCGGAAAATTCTCGGAAAATTCTCGGAAAATTCTCGGAAAATTCTCGGAAAATTCTCGGAAAATTCTCGGAAAATTCTCAGAAAATTCTCGGAAAATTCTCGGATAATTCTCGGAAAATTCCCAGAAAATTCTCGGAAAATTCTCGGAAAATTCTCAGAAAATTCTCGGAAAATTCTCGGAAAATTCTCGGAAAATTCTCAGAAAATTCTCGGAAAATTCTCGGAAAATTCTCGGAAAATTCTCAGAAAATTCTCGGAATATTTCCGGAAAATTCTCGGAAAATTCTCGGAATATTCTCGGAAAATTCTCGGAAAATTCTCAGAAAATTCTCGGAAAATTCTCGGAAAATTCTCGGAAAATTCTCGGAAAAATTCCCGGAAAATTCTCGGAAAATTCTCGGAAAATTCTCCGAAAATTCTCGGAAAATTGACGGAAAATTCTCGAAAAATTCTCGGAAAATTCTCGGAAAATTCCTCGGAAAATTCTCGGAAAATTCTCGGAAAATTCCCGGAAAATTCTCGGAAAATTCTCGGAAAATTCTCGGAAAGTTCTCGGAAAATTCTCGGAAAATTCTCGGAAAATTCTCGGAAAATTCTCGGAAAATTCTCGGAAAATTCTCGGAAAAATCTCGGAAAATTCTCGGAATATTCTCATAAAATTCTCGGAAAATTCTCGGAAAATTCTCGGAAAATTCTCGGAAAATTCTTGGAAAATTCTCGGAAAATTCTCGGAAAATTCTCGGAAAATTCTCGGAAAATTCTCGGAAAATTCTCGGAAAATTCTCGGAAAATTCTCGGAAAATTCTCCGAAAATTCTCGGAAAATTCTCAGAAAATTCTCGGAAATTCTCGGATAATTCTCGGAAAATTCTCGGCAAATTTTCGGAAAATTCTCGGAAAATTGACGGAAAATTCTTGGAAAATTCTCGGAAAATTCTCGGAAAAATCTCGGAAAATTCTCGGAAAATTCTCGGAAAATTCTCAGAAAATTCTCGGAAAATTCTCGGAAAATTCTCGGAAAATTCTCGGAAAATTCTCGGAAAATTGTCGGAAAATTCTCGGAAAATTCTCGGAAAATTCTCAGAAAATTCTCGGAAAATTCTCGGAAAATTCTCGGAAAATTCTCGGAAAATTCTCCGAAAATTCTCGGAAAATTCTCAGAAAATTCTCGGAATTTCTCGGATAATTCTCGGAAAATTCTCAGAAAATTCTCGGAAAATTCTCGGAAAATTCTCGGAAAATTCTCGGAAAATTCTCGGAAAATTCTCGGAAAATTCTCGGAAAATTCTCGGAAAATTCTCAGAAAATTCTCGGAAAATTTCCGGAAAATTCTCGGAAAATTCTCGGAAAATTCTCGGAAAATTCTCGGAAAATTCTCGGAAAATTCTCGGAAAATTCTCGGAAAATTCTCGGAAAATTCTCGGAAAATTCTCAGAAAATTCTCGGAAATTCTCGGATAATTCTCGGAAAATTCTCGGAAAATTCTCGGAAAATTCTCGGAAAATTCTCGGAAAATTCTCGGAAAATTCTCGGAAAATTCTCGGAAAATTCTCGGAAAATTGACGGAAAATTCTCGGAAAATTCTCGGAAAATTCTCGGAAAATTCTCGGAAAATTCTCGGAAAATTCTCGGAAAATTCTCGGAAAATTCTCGGAAAATTCTCGGAAAATTCTCGGAAAATTCTCGGAAAATTCTCGGAAAATTCTCGGAAAATTCTCGGAAAATTCTCGGAAAATTCTCGGAAAATTCTCGGAAAATTCTCGGAAAATTCTCAGAAAATTCTCGGAAAATTCTCGGAAAATTCTCGGAAAATTCTCGGAAAATTCTCAGAAAATTCTCGGAAAATTCTCGGAAAATTCTCGGAAAATTCTCGGAAAATTCTCGGAAAATTCTCGGAAAATTCTCGGAAAATTCTCGGAAAATTCTCGGAAAATTCTCGGAAAAATCTCGGAAAATTCTCGGAAAATTCTCGGAAAATTCTCGGAAAAATCTCGGAAAATTCTCGGAAAATTCTCGGAAAATTCTCGGAAAATTCTCGGAAAATTCTCGGAAAATTCTTGGAAAATTCTCGGAAAATTCTCAGAAAATTCTCAGAAAATTCTCGGAAAATTCTCGGAAAATTCTCGGAAAATTCTCGGAGAATTGACGGAAAATTCTCGGGAAAATTCTCGGAAAATTCTCGGAAAATTCTCGGAAAATTCTCGGAAAATTCTCGGAAAATTCTCGGAAAATTCTCGGAAAATTCTCGGAAAATTCTCGGAAAATTCTCGGAAGATTCTCGGAAAATTCTCGGAAAATTCTCGGAAAATTGACGGAAAATTCTCGGAAAATTCTCGGAAAATTCTCGGAAAATTCTCGGAAAATTCTCGGAAAATTCTCGGAAAAATCTCGGAAAAATCTCGGAAAATTCTCGGAAAATTCTCGGAAAAATCTCGGAAAATTCTCGGAAAATTCTCGGAAAATTCTCAGAAAATTCTCGGAAAATTCTCGGAAAATTCTCGGAAAATTCTCGGAAAATTCTCGGAAAATTCTCGGAAAATTCTCGGAAAATTCTCGGAAAATTCTCAGAAAAATTCTCGGAAAATTCTCGGATAATTCTCGGAAAATTCCCAGAAAATTCTCGGAAAATTCTCGGAAAATTCTCAGAAAATTCTCGGAAAATTCTCGGAAAATTCTCGGAAAATTCTCAGAAAATTCTGGGAAAATTCTCGGAAAATTCTCGGAAAATTCTCAGAAAATTCTCGGAAAATTTCCGGAAAATTCTCGGAAAATTCTCGGAATATTCTCGGAAAATTCTCGGAAAATTCTCAGAAAATTCTCGGAAAATTCTCGGAAAATTCTCGGAAAATTCTCGGAAAATTCCCGGAAAATTCTCGGAAAATTCTCGGAAAATTCTCGGAAAATTCTCCGAAAATTCTCGGAAAATTGACGGAAAATTCTCGAAAAATTCTCGGAAAATTCTCGGAAAATTCTCGGAAAATTCTCGGAAAATTCCCGGAAAATTCTCGGAAAATTCTCGGAAAATTCTCGGAAAGTTCTCGGAAAATTCTCGGAAAATTCTCGGAAAATTCTCGGAAAATTCTCGGAAAATTCTCGGAAAATTCTCGGAAAAATCTCGGAAAATTCTCGGAATATTCTCATAAAATTCTCGGAAAATTCTCGGAAAATTCTCGGAAAATTCTCGGAAAATTCTTGGAAAATTCTCGGAAAATTCTCGGAAAATTCTCGGAAAATTCTCGGAAAATTCTCGGAAAATTCTCGGAAAATTCTCGGAAAATTCTCGGAAAATTCTCGGAAAATTCTCGGAAAATTCTCGGAAAATTCTCGGAAAATTCTCGGAAAATTCTCGGAAAATTGACGGAAAATTCTCGGAAAATTCTCGGAAAATTCTCGGAAAATTCTCGGAAAATTCTCGGAAAATTCTCGGAAAATTCTCGGAAAATTCTCGGAAAATTCTCGGAAAATTCTCGGAAAATTCTCGGAAAATTCTCGGAAAATTCTCGGAAAATTCTCGGAAATTCTCG
Source organism: Eutreptiella sp. 'Long Island Sound 2002' (assembly GCA_964036045.1). Classification (NCBI taxonomy): domain Eukaryota; phylum Euglenozoa; class Euglenophyceae; order Eutreptiales; family Eutreptiaceae; genus Eutreptiella; species Eutreptiella sp. 'Long Island Sound 2002'. The sequence goes on along the minus strand of CAXIWF010002275.1, from coordinate 29,948 downwards.
GAAAATTCTCGGAAAATTCTCGGAAAATTCTCAGAAAATTCTCGGAAAATTCTCGGAAAATTCTCGGAAAATTCTCGGAAAATTCTCAGAAAATTCTCGGAAAATTCTCGGAAAATTCTCGGAAAATTCTCGGAAAATTCTCGGAAAATTCTCGGAAAATTCTCGGAAAATTCTCGGAAAATTCTCGGAAAATTCTCGGAAAATTCTCGGAAAATTCTCGGAAAATTCTCGGAAAATTCTCGGAAAATTCTCAGAAAATTCTCGGAAATTCTCGGATAATTCTCGGAAAATTCTCAGAAAATTCTCGGAAAATTCTCGGAAAATTCTCAGAAAATTCTCGGAAAATTCTCGGAAAATTCTCCGAAAATTCTCGGAAAATTCTCGGAAAATTCTCGGAAAATTCTCGGAAAATTCTCGGAAAATTCTCGGAAAATTCTCGGAAAATTCTCGGAAAATTCTCGGAAAATTCTCGGAAAATTCTCGGAAAATTCTCAGAAAATTCTCGGAAAATTCCCGGAAAATTCTCGGAAAATTCTCGGAAAATTCTCGGAAAATTCTCGGAAAATTCTCGGAAAATTCTCGGAAAATTCTCGGAAAATTCTCGGAAAATTCTCGGAAAATTCTCGGAAAATTCTCGGAAAATTGACGGAAAATTCTCGGAAAATTCTCGGAAAATTCTCGGAAAATTCTCGGAAAATTCTCGGAAAATTCTCGGCAAATTCTCGGAAAATTCTCCGAAAATTCTCGGAAAATTCTCGGAAAATTCTCGGAAAAATCTCGGAAAATTCTCGGAAAATTCTCGGAAAATTCTCGGAAAATTCTCGGAAAATTCTCGGAAAATTCTCGGAAAATTCTCGGAAAATTCTTGGAAAATTCTCGGAAAATTCTCGGAAAATTCTCAGAAAATTCTCGGAAAATTCTCGGAAAACTCTCGGAAAATTCTCGGAAAATTCTCGGAAAATTCTCCGAAAATTCTCGGAAAATTCTCAGAAAATTCTCGGAAATTCTCGGATAATTCTCGGAAAATTCTCGGAAAATTCTCAGAAAATTCTCGGAAAATTCTCGGAAAATTCTCGGAAAATTCTCGGAAAATTCTCGGAAAATTCTCGGAAAATTCTCGGAAAATTCTCGGAAAATTCTCGGAAAATTCTCGGAAAATTCTCGGAAAATTCTCGGAAAATTCTCGGAAAATTCTCGGAAAATTGACGGGAAAATTCTCGGAAAATTCTCGGAAAATTCTCGGAAAATTCTCGGAAAATTCTCGGAAAATTCTCGGAAAATTCTCGGAAAATTCTCGGAAAATTCTCGGAAAATTCTCGGAAAATTCTCGGAAAATTCTCGGAAAATTCTCGGAAAATTCTCGGAAAATTCTCGGAAAATTCTCGGAAAATTCTCGGAAAATTCTCAGAAAATTCTCGGAAAATTCTCGGAAAATTCTCGGAAAATTCTCGGAAAATTCTCGGAAAATTCTCGGAAAATTCTCAGAAAATTCTCGGAAAATTCTCGGAAAATTCTCGGAAAATTCTCGGAAAATTCTCGGAAAATTCTCGGAAAATTCTCGGAAAATTCTCGGAAAATTCTCGGAAAATTCTCGGAAAATTCTCGGAAAATTCTGAGAAAATTCTCGGAAATTCTCGGATAATTCTCGGAAAATTCTCAGAAAATTCTCGGAAAATTCTCGGAAAATTCTCAGAAAATTCTCGGAAAATTCTCCGAAAATTCTCGGAAAATTCTCGGAAAATTCTCGGAAAATTCTCGGAAAATTCTCGGAAAATTCTCGGAAAATTCTCGGAAAATTCTCGGAAAATTCTCGGAAAATTCTCGGAAAATTCTCGGAAAATTCTCAGAAAATTCTCGGAAAATTCCCGGAAAATTCTCGGAAAATTCTCGGAAAATTCTCGGAAAATTCTCGGAAAATTCTCGGAAAATTCTCGGAAAATTCTCGGAAAATTCTCGGAAAATTCTCGGAAAATTCTCGGAAAATTCTCGGAAAATTCTCGGAAAATTGACGGAAAATTCTCGGAAAATTCTCGGAAAATTCTCGGAAAATTCTCGGAAAATTCTCGGAAAATTCTCGGCAAATTCTCGGAAAATTCTCCGAAAATTCTCGGAAAATTCTCGGAAAATTCTCGGAAAAATCTCGGAAAAATTCTCGGAAAATTCTCGGAAAATTCTCGGAAAATTCTCCGAAAATTCTCGGAAAATTCTCAGAAAATTCTCGGAAATTCTCGGATAATTCTCGGAAAATTCTCGGAAAATTCTCAGAAAATTCTCGGAAAATTCTCGGAAAATTCTCGGAAAATTCTCGGAAAATTCTCGGAAAATTCTCGGAAAATTCTCGGAAAATTCTCGGAAAATTCTCGGAAAATTCTCGGAAAATTCTCGGAAAATTCTCGGAAAATTCTCGGAAAATTCTCGGAAAATTCTCGGAAAATTGACGGAAAATTCTCGGAAAATTCTCGGAAAATTCTCGGAAAATTCTCGGAAAATTCTCGGAAAATTCTCGGAAAATTCTCGGAAAATTCTCGGAAAAATCTCGGAAAATTCTCGGAAAATTCTCGGAAAATTCTCGGAAAATTCTCGGAAAATTCTCGGAAAATTCTCGGAAAATTGACGGAAAATTCTCGGAAAATTGACGGAAAATTCTCGGAAAATTCTCCGAAAATTCTCGGAAAATTCTCGGAAAATTCTCGGAAAATTCTCGGAAAATTCTCGGAAAATTCTCGGAAAATTCTCGGAAAATTCTCGGAAAATTCTCGGAAAATTCTCGGAAAATTCTCGGAAAATTCTCGGAAAATTCTCGGAAAATTCTCGGAAAATTCTCAGAAAATTCTCGGAAATTCTCGGATAATTCTCGGAAAATTCTCGGAAAATTCTCAGAAAATTCTCGGAAAATTCTCGGAAAATTCTCGGAAAATTCTCGGAAAATTCTCGGAAAATTCTCGGAAAATTCTCGGAAAATTCTCGGAAAATTCTCGGAAAATTCTCGGAAAATTCTCGGAAAATTCTCGGAAAATTCTCGGAAAATTCTCGGAAAATTCTCGGAAAATTGACGGAAAATTCTCGGAAAATTCTCGGAAAATTCTCGGAAAATTCTCGGAAAATTCTCGGAAAATTCTCGGAAAATTCTCGGAAAATTCTCGGAAAATTCTCGGAAAATTCTCGGAAAATTCTCGGAAAATTCTCGGAAAATTCTCGGAAAATTCTCGGAAAATTCTCGGAAAATTCTCGGAAAATTCTCGGAAAATTCTCAGAAAATTCTCGGAAAATTCTCGGAAAATTCTCGGAAAATTCTCGGAAAATTCTCGGAAAATTCTCGGAAAATTCTCAGAAAATTCTCGGAAAATTCTCGGAAAATTCTCGGAAAATTCTCGGAAAATTCTCGGAAAATTCTCGGAAAATTCTCGGAAAATTCTCGGAAAATTCTCGGAAAATTCTCGGAAAATTCTCGGAAAATTCTGAGAAAATTCTCGGAAATTCTCGGATAATTCTCGGAAAATTCTCAGAAAATTCTCGGAAAATTCTCGGAAAATTCTCAGAAAATTCTCGGAAAATTCTCCGAAAATTCTCGGAAAATTCTCGGAAAATTCTCGGGAAATTCTCGGAAAATTCTCGGAAAATTCTCGGAAAATTCTCGGAAAATTCTCGGAAAATCTCGGAAAATTCTCGGAAAATTCTCAGAAAATTCTCGGAAAATTCCCGGGAAAATTCTTGGAAAATTCTCGGAAAATTCTCGGAAAATTCTCGGAAAATTCTCGGAAAATTCTCGGAAAATTCTCGGAAAATTCTCGGAAAATTCTCGGAAAATTCTCGGAAACTTCTCGGAAAATTCTCGGAAAATTCTCGGAAAATTGACGGAAAATTCTCGGAAAATTCTCGGAAAATTCTCGGAAAATTCTCGGAAAATTCTCGGAAAATTCTCGGCAAATTCTCGGAAAATTCTCCGAAAATTCTCGGAAAATTCTCGGAAAATTCTCGGAAAATTCTCGGAAAATTCTCGGAAAATTCTCGGAAAATTCTCGGAAAATTCTCGGAAAATTCTCAGAAAATTCTCGGAAAATTCCCGGAAAATTCTCGGAAAATTCTCGGAAAATTCTCGGAAAATTCTCGGAAAATTCTCGGAAAATTCTCGGAAAATTCTCGGAAAATTCTCGGAAAATTCTCGGAAAATTCTCGGAAAATTCTCGGAAAATTCTCGGAAAATTGACGGAAAATTCTCGGAAAATTCTCGGAAAATTCTCGGAAAATTCTCGGAAAATTCTCGGAAAATTCTCGGCAAATTCTCGGAAAATTCTCCGAAAATTCTCGGAAAATTCTCGGAAAATTCTCGGAAAAATCTCGGAAAATTCTCGGAAAATTCTCGGAAAATTCTCGGAAAATTCTCGGAAAATTCTCGGAAAATTCTCGGAAAATTGACGGAAAATTCTCGGAAAATTGACGGAAAATTCTCGGAAAATTCTCCGAAAATTCTCGGAAAATTCTCGGAAAATTCTCGGAAAATTCTCGGAAAATTCTCGGAAAATTCTCGGAAAATTCTCGGAAAATTCTCGGAAAATTCTCGGAAAATTCTCGGAAAATTGACGGAAAATTCTCGGAAAATTGACGGAAAATTCTCGGAAAATTCTCCGAAAATTCTCGGAAAATTCTCGGAAAATTCTCGGAAAATTCTCGGAAAATTCTCGGAAAATTCTCGGAAAATTCTCGGAAAATTCTCGGAAAATTCTCGGAAAATTCTCGGAAAATTCTCGGAAAATTCTCGGAAAATTGACGGAAAATTCTCGGAAAATTCTCGGAAAATTCTCGGAAAATTCTCGGAAAATTCTCGGAAAATTCTCGGAAAATTCTCGGAAAATTCTCGGAAAATTCTCGGAAAATTCTCGGAAAATTCTCGGAAAATTCTCGGAAAATTCTCGGAAAATTCTCGGAAAATTCTCGGAAAATTCTCGGAAAATTCTCAGAAAATTCTCGGAAAATTCTCGGAAAATTCTCGGAAAATTCTCGGAAAATTCTCGGAAAATTCTCGGAAAATTCTCAGAAAATTCTCGGAAAATTCTCGGAAAATTCTCGGAAAATTCTCGGAAAATTCTCGGAAAATTCTCGGAAAATTCTCGGAAAATTCTCGGAAAATTCTCGGAAAATTCTCGGAAAATTCTCGGAAAATTCTGAGAAAATTCTCGGAAATTCTCGGATAATTCTCGGAAAATTCTCAGAAAATTCTCGGAAAATTCTCGGAAAATTCTCAGAAAATTCTCGGAAAATTCTCCGAAAATTCTCGGAAAATTCTCGGAAAATTCTCGGAAAATTCTCGGAAAATTCTCGGAAAATTCTCGGAAAATTCTCGGAAAATTCTCGGAAAATTCTCGGAAAATTCTCGGAAAATTCTCGGAAAATTCTCAGAAAATTCTCGGAAAATTCCCGGAAAATTCTCGGAAAATTCTCGGAAAATTCTCGGAAAATTCTCGGAAAATTCTCGGAAAATTCTCGGAAAATTCTCGGAAAATTCTCGGAAAATTCTCGGAAAATTCTCGGAAAATTCTCGGAAAATTCTCGGAAAATTCTCGGAAAATTGACGGAAAATTCTCGGAAAATTCTCGGAAAATTCTCGGAAAATTCTCGGAAAATTCTCGGAAAATTCTCGGCAAATTCTCGGAAAATTCTCCGAAAATTCTCGGAAAATTCTCGGAAAATTCTCGGAAAAATCTCGGAAAATTCTCGGAAAATTCTCGGAAAATTCTCGGAAAATTCTCGGAAAATTCTCGGAAAATTCTCGGAAAATTGACGGAAAATTCTCGGAAAATTGACGGAAAATTCTCGGAAAATTCTCCGAAAATTCTCGGAAAATTCTCGGAAAATTCTCGGAAAATTCTCCGAAAATTCTCCGAAAATTCTCGGAAAATTCTCGGAAAATTCTCGGAAAATTCTCGGAAAATTCTCGGAAAATTCTCGGAAAATTCTCGGAAAATTCTCCGAAAATTCTCGGAAAATTCTCAGAAAATTCTCGGAAATTCTCGGATAATTCTCGGAAAATTCTCGGAAAATTCTCAGAAAATTCTCGGAAAATTCTCGGAAAATTCTCGGAAAATTCTCGGAAAATTCTCGGAAAATTCTCGGAAAATTCTCGGAAAATTCTCGGAAAATTGACGGAAAATTCTCGGAAAATTCTCGGAAAATTCTCGGAAAATTCTCGGAAAATTCTCGGAAAATTCTCGGAAAATTCTCGGAAAATTCTCGGAAAATTCTCGGAAAATTCTCGGAAAATTCTCGGAAAATTCTCGGAAAATTCTCGGAAAATTCTCGGAAAATTCTCGGAAAATTCTCGGAAAATTCTCGGAAAATTCTCAGAAAATTCTCGGAAAATTCTCGGAAAATTCTCGGAAAATTCTCGGAAAATTCTCGGAAAATTCTCGGAAAATTCTCAGAAAATTCTCGGAAAATTCTCGGAAAATTCTCGGAAAATTCTCGGAAAATTCTCGGAAAATCCTCGGAAAATTCTCGGAAAATTCTCGGAAAATTCTCGGAAAATTCTCGGAAAATTCTCGGAAAATTCTGAGAAAATTCTCGGAAATTCTCGGATAATTCTCGGAAAATTCTCAGAAAATTCTCGGAAAATTCTCGGAAAATTCTCAGAAAATTCTCGGAAAATTCTCCGAAAATTCTCGAAAATTCTCGGAAAATTCTCGGAAATTCTCAGGAAATTCTCGGAAAATTCTCGGAAAATTCTCGGAAAATTCTCGGAAAATTCTCGGAAAATTCTCGGAAAATTCTCGGAAAATTCTCGGAAAATTCTCAGAAAATTCTCGGAAAATTTCCGGAAAATTCTCGGAAAATTCTCGGAAAATTCTCGGAAAATTCTCGGAAAATTCTCGGAAAATTCTCGGAAAATTCTCGGAAAATTCTCGGAAAATTCTCGGAAAATTCTCGGAAAATTCTCGGAAAATTCTCGGAAAATTCTCGGAAAATTGACGGAAAATTCTCGGAAAATTCTCGGAAAATTCTCGGAAAATTCTCGGAAAATTCTCGGAAAATTCTCGGCAAATTCTCGGAAAATTCTCCGAAAATTCTCGGAAAATTCTCGGAAAATTCTCGGAAAAATCTCGGAAAATTCTCGGAAAATTCTCGGAAAATTCTCGGAAAATTCTCGGAAAATTCTCGGAAAATTCTCGGAAAATTGACGGAAAATTCTCGGAAAATTGACGGAAAATTCTCGGATAATTCTCCGAAAATTCTCGGAAAATTCTCGGAAAATTCTCGGAAAATTCTCGGAAAATTCTCGGAAAAGTCTCGGAAAATTCTCGGAAAATTCTCGGAAAATTCTCGGAAAATTCTCGGAAAATTCTCGGAAAATTCTCGGAAAATTCTCCGAAAATTCTCGGAAAATTCTCAGAAAATTCTCGGAAATTCTCGGATAATTCTCGGAAAATTCTCGGAAAATTCTCAGAAAATTCTCGGAAAATTCTCGGAAAATTCTCGGAAAATTCTCGGAAAATTCTCGGAAAATTCTCGGAAAATTCTCGGAAAATTGACGGAAAATTCTCGGAAAATTCTCGGAAAATTCTCGGAAAATTCTCGGAAAATTCTCGGAAAATTCTCGGCAAATTCTCGGAAAATTCTCCGAAAATTCTCGGAAAATTCTCGGAAAATTCTCGGAAAAATCTCGGAAAATTCTCGGAACATTCTCGGAAAATTCTCGGAAAATTCTCGGAAAATTCTCGGAAAATTCTCGGAAAATTGACGGAAAATTCTCGGAAAATTGACGAAAATATTCGGAAAATTCTCGGAAAATTCTCGGAAAATTCTCGGCAAATTTTCGGAAAATTCTCCGAAAATTCTCGGAAAATTCTCGGAAAATTCTCGGAAAAATCTCGGAAAATTCTCGGAAAATTCTCGGAAAATTCTCAGAAAATTCTCCGAAAATTCTCGGAAAATTCTCGGAAAATTCTCGGAAAATTCTCGGAAAATTGTCGGAAAATTCTCGGAAAACTCTCGGAAAATTCTCAGAAAATTCTCGGAAAATTCTCGGAAAATTCTCGGAAAATTCTCGGAAAATTCTCCGAAAATTCTCGGAAAATTCTCAGAAAATTCTCGGAAATTCTCGGATAATTCTCGGAAAATTCTCAGAAAATTCTCGGAAAATTCTCGGAAAATTCTCGGAAAATTCTCGGAAAATTCTCGGAAAATTCTCGGAAAATTCTCGGAAAATTCTCGGAAAATTCTCAGAAAATTCTCGGAAAATTTCCGGAAAATTCTCGGAAAATTCTCGGAAAATTCTCGGAAAATTCTCGGAAAATTCTCGGAAAATTCTCGGAAAATTCTCGGAAAATTCTCGGAAAATTCTCGGAAAATTCTCGGAAAATTCTCAGAAAATTCTCGGAAATTCTCGGATAATTCTCGGAAAATTCTCGGAAAATTCTCGGAAAATTCTCGGAAAATTCTCGGAAAATTCACGGAAAATTCTCGGAAAATTCTCGGAAAATTCTCGGAAAATTCTCGGAAAATTCTCGGAAAAATCTCGGAAAATTCTCGGAACATTCTCGGAAAATTCTCGGAAAATTCTCGGAAAATTCTCGGAAAATTCTCGGAAAATTGACGGAAAATTCTCGGAAAATTGACGGAAAATTCTCGGAAAATTCTCGGAAAATTCTCGGAAAATTCTCGGCAAATTTTCGGAAAATTCTCCGAAAATTCTCGGAAAATTCTCGGAAAATTCTCGGAAAAATCTCGGAAAATTCTCGGAAAATTCTCGGAAAATTCTCAGAAAATTCTCGGAAAATTCTCGGAAAATTCTCGGAAAATTCTCGGAAAATTCTCGGAAAATTGTCGGAAAATTCTCGGAAAACTCTCGGAAAATTCTCAGAAAATTCTCGGAAAATTCTCGGAAAATTCTCGGAAAATTCTCGGAAAATTCTCCGAAAATTCTCGGAAAATTCTCAGAAAATTCTCGGAAAATTCTCGGAAAATTCTCGGAAAATTGACGGAAAATTCTCGGAAAATTGACGGAAAATTCTCGGAAAATTCTCGGAAAATTCTCGGAAAATTCTCGGCAAATTTTCGGAAAATTCTCCGAAAATTCTCGGAAAATTCTCGGAAAATTCTCGGAAAAATCTCGGAAAATTCTCGGAAAATTCTCGGAAAATTCTCAGAAAATTCTCGGAAAATTCTCGGAAAATTCTCGGAAAATTCTCGGAAAATTCTCGGAAAATTGTCGGAAAATTCTCGGAAAACTCTCGGAAAATTCTCAGAAAATTCTCGGAAAATTCTCGGAAAATTCTCGGAAAATTCTCGGAAAATTCTCCGAAAATTCTCGGAAAATTCTCAGAAAATTCTCGGAAATTCTCGGATAATTCTCGGAAAATTCTCAGAAAATTCTCGGAAAATTCTCGGAAAATTCACGGAAAATTCTCGGAAAATTCTCGGAAAATTCTCGGAAAATTCTCGGAAAATTCTCAGAAAATTCTCGGAAAATTCTCGGAAAATTCTCGGAAAATTCTCGGAAAATTCTCGGAAAATTGTCGGAAAATTCTCGGAAAACTCTCGGAAAATTCTCAGAAAATTCTCGGAAAATTCTCGGAAAATTCTCGGAAAATTCTCGGAAAATTCTCCGAAAATTCTCGGAAAATTCTCAGAAAATTCTCGGAAATTCTCGGATAATTCTCGGAAAATTCTCAGAAAATTCTCGGAAAATTCTCGGAAAATTCTCGGAAAATTCTCGGAAAATTCTCGGAAAATTCTCGGAAAATTCTCAGAAAATTCTCGGAAAATTCTCAGAAAATTCTCGGAAAATTTCCGGAAAATTCTCGGAAAATTCTCGGAAAATTCTCGGAAAATTCTCGGAAAATTCTCGGAAAATTCTCGGAAAATTCTCGGAAAATTCTCGGAAAATTCTCGGAAAATTCTCAGAAAATTCTCGGAAATTCTCGGATAATTCTCGGAAAATTCTCGGAAAATTCTCGGAAAATTCTCGGAAAATTCTCGGAAAATTCACGGAAAATTCTCGGAAAATTCTCGGAAAATTCTCGGAAAATTCTCGGAAAATTCTCGGAAAATTGACGGAAAACTCTCGGAAAATTCTCGGAAAATTCTCGGAAAATTCTCGGAAAATTCTCGGAAAATTCTCGGAAAATTCTCGGAAAATTCTCGGAATATTCTCGGAAAATTCTCGGAAAATTCTCAGAAAATTCTCGGAAAATTCTCGGAAAATTCTCGGAAAATTCTCGGAAAATTCCCGGAAAATTCTCGGAAAATTCTCGCAAAATTCTCGGAAAATTCTCGGAAAATTCTCGGAAAATTCTCGGAAAATTCTCGGAAAATTCTCGGAAAATTCTCGGAAAATTCTCGGAAAATTCTCGGAAAATTCTCGGAAAATTCCCGGAAAATTCTCGGAAAATTCTCGGAAAATTTTCGGAAAATTCTCGGAAAATTCTCGGAAAATTCTCGGAAAATTCTCGGAAAATTCTCGGAAAATTCTCGGAAAACTCTCGGAAAATTCTCAGAAAATTCTCAGAAAATTCTCGGAAAATTCTCGGAAAATTCTCGGAAAATTCTCGGAAAATTGACGGAAACTTCTCGGAAAATTCTCGGAAAATTCTCGGAAAATTCTCGGAAAATTCTCGGAAAATTCTCGGAAAATTCTCGGAAAATTCTCAGAAAATTCTCGGAAAATTCTCGGAAAATTCTCGGAAAATTCTCGGAAAATTCTCGGAAAATTGTCGGAAAATTCTCGGAAAATTCTCGGAAAATTCTCGGAAAATTCTCGGAAAATTCTCGGAAAATTCTCCGAAAATTCTCGGAAAATTCTCAGAAAATTCTCGGAAATTCTCGGATAATTCTCGGAAAATTCTCAGAAAATTCTCGGAAAATTCTCGGAAAATTCTCAGAAAATTCTCGGAAAATTCTCGGAAAATTCTCGGAAAATTCTCGGAAAAGTCTCGGAAAATTCTCGGAAAATTCTCGGAAAATTCTCGGAAAATTCTCAGAAAATTCTCGGAAAATTTCCGGAAAATTCTCGGAAAATTCTCGGAAAATTCTCGGAAAATTCTCGGAAAATTCTCGGAAAATTCTCGGAAAATTCTCGGAAAATTCTCGGAAAATTCTCGGAAAATTCTCAGAAAATTCTCGGAAATTCTCGGATAATTCTCGGAAAATTCTCGGAAAATTCTCGGAAAATTCTCGGAAAATTCACGGAAAATTCTCGGAAAATTCTCGGAAAATTCTCGGAAAATTCTCGGAAAATTCTCGGAAATTTGACGGAAAACTCTCGGAAAATTCTCGGAAAATTCTCGGAAAATTCTCGGAAAATTCTCGGAAAATTCTCGGAAAATTCTCGGAAAATTCTCGGAAAATTCTCGGAAAATTCTCGGAAAATTCTCGGAATATTCTCGGAAAATTCCCGGAAAATTCTCAGAAAATTCTCGGAAAATTCTCGGAAAATTCTCGGAAAATTCTCGGAAAATTCCCGGAAAATTCTCGGAAAATTCTCGGAAAATTCTCGGAAAATTCTCGGAAAATTCTCGGAAAATTCTCGGAAAATTCTCGGAAAATTCTCGGAAAATTCTCGGAAAATTCTCGGAAAATTCTCGGAAAATTCTCGGAAAATTCTCGGAAAATTCTCGGAAAATTCTCGGAAAATTCTCGGAAAATTCTCGGAAAATTCTCGGAAAATTCTCGGAAAATTCTCGGAAAATTCTCGGAAAATTCTCGGAAAACTCTCGGAAAATTCTCAGAAAATTCTCAGAAAATTCTCGGAAAATTCTCGGAAAATTCTCGGAAAATTCTCGGAAAATTGACGGAAACTTCTCGGAAAATTCTCGGAAAATTCTCGGAAAATTCTCGGAAAATTCTCGGAAAGTTCTCGGAAAATTCTCGGAAAATTCTCGGAAAATTCTCGGAAAATTCTCGGAAAATTCTCGGAAAATTGACGGAAAATTCTCGGAAAATTCTCGGAAAATTCTCGGAAAACTGTCGGAAAATTCTCGGAAAATTCTCGGAAAATTCCCGGAAAATTCTCGGAAAATTCTCGGAAAATTCTCGGAAAATTCTCGGAAAGTTCTCGGAAAGTTCTCGGAAAATTCTCGGAAAATTCTCGGAAATTTCTTCGAAAATTCTCGGAAAATTCTCGGAAAAATCTCGGAAAATTCTCGGAAAATTCTCGGAAAATTTTCGGAAATTTCTCGGAAAATTCTCGGAAAATTCTCGGAAAATTCTCGGAAAATTCTCGGAAAATTCTCAGAAAATTCTCGGAAAAATCAAAATCTCGGAAAATTCTCGGAAAATTCTCGGAAAATTCTCGGAAAATTCTCGGAAAATTCTCGGAAAATTCTCGGAAAATTCTCGGAAAATTCTCGGAAAATTGACGGAAAATTCTCGGAAAATTCTCGCAAAATTCTCGGAAAATTCTCGGAAAATTCTCGGAAAATTCTCGGAAAATTCTCGGAAAATTCTCGGAAAAATTCTCGGAAAATTCTCGGAAAATTGACGGAAAATTCTCGGAAAATTCTCGGAAAATTCTCGGAAAATTCTCGGAAATTCTCGGAAAATTCTCGGAAAATTCTCGGAAAATTCTCGGAAAATTCTCGGAAAATTCTCGGAAAATTCTCGGAAAATTCTCGGAAATTCTCGGAAAATTGTCGGAAAATTCTCGGAAAATTCTCAGAAAATTCTCGGAAAATTCTCGGAAAATTCTCGGAAAATTCTCGGAAAATTCTCAGAAAATTCTCGGAAAATTCTCGGAAAATTCTCGGAAAATTCTCGGAAAATTCTCGGAAAATTCTCGGAAAATTCTCGGAAAATTCTCGGAAAATTCTCGGAAAATTCTCGGAAAATTCTCGGAAAATTCTCGGAAAATTCTCGGAAAATTCTCGGAAAATTCTCGGAAATTCTCGGATAATTCTCGGAAAATTCTCAGAAAATTCTCGGAAAATTCTCGGAAAATTCTCAGAAAATTCTCGGAAAATTCTCGGAAAATTCTCCGAAATTCTCGGAAAATTCTCGGAAAATTCTCGGAAAATTCTCGGAAAATTCTCGGAAAATTCTCGGAAAATTCTCGGAAAATTCTCGGAAAATTCTCAGAAAATTCTCGGAAAATTCTCGGAAAATTCTCGGAAAATTCTCGGAAAATTCTCGGAAAATTCTCCGAAAATTCTCGGAAAATTCTCAGAAAATTCTCGGAAATTCTCGGATAATTCTCGGAAAATTCTCAGAAAATTCTCGGAAAATTCTCGGAAAATTCTCAGAAAATTCTCGGAAAATTCTCGGAAAATTCTCGGAAAATTCTCGGAAAATTCTCGGAAAATTCTCGGAAAATTCTCGGAAAATTCTCGGAAAATTCTCGGAAAATTCTCGGAAAATTCTCGGAAAATTCTCGGAAAATTCTCGGAAAATTCTCGGAAAATTCTCGGAAAATTCTCGGAAAATTCTCGGAAAATTCTCGGAAAATTGACGGAAAATTCTCGGAAAATTCTCGGAAAATTCTCGGAAAATTCTCGGAAAATTCTCGGAAAATTCTCGGAAAATTCTCGGAAAATTCTCGGAAAATTCTCGGAAAATTTCCGGAAAATTCTCGGAAAATTCTCGGAAAATTCTCGGAAAATTCTCGGAAAATTCTCGGAAAATTCTCGGAAAATTCTCGGAAAATTCTCAGAAAATTCTCGGAAAATTCTCGGAAAATTCTCGGAAAATTCTCGGAAAATTCTCAGAAAATTCTCGGAAAATTCTCGGAAAATTCTCGGAAAATTCTCGGAAAATTCTCGGAAAATTCTCGGAAAATTCTCGGAAAATTCTCGGAAAATTCTCGGAAAATTCTCGGAAAATTCTCGGAAAATTCTCGGAAATTCTCGGAAAATTCTCAGAAAATTCTCGGAAATTCTCGGATAATTCTCGGAAAATTCTCAGAAAATTCTCGGAAAATTCTCGGAAAATTCTCAGAAAATTCTCGGAAAATTCTCCGAAAATTCTCGGAAAATTCTCGGAAAATTCTCGGAAAATTCTCGGAAAATTCTCGGAAAATTCTCGGAAAATTCTCGGAAAATTCTCGGAAAATTCTCGGAAAATTCTCGGAAAATTCTCGGAAAATTCTCAGAAAATTCTCGGAAAATTCCCGGAAAATTCTCGGAAAATTCTCGGAAAATTCTCGGAAAATTCTCGGAAAATTCTCGGAAAATTCTCGGAAAATTCTCGGAAAATTCTCGGAAAATTCTCGGAAATTCTCGGAAAATTCTCGGAAAATTCTCGGAAAATTCTCGGAAAATTGACGGAAAATTCTCGGAAAATTCTCGGAAAATTCTCGGAAAATTCTCGGAAAATTCTCGGAAAATTCTCGGCAAATTCTCGGAAAATTCTCCGAAAATTCTCGGAAAATTCTCGGAAAATTCTCGGAAAAATCTCGGAAAATTCTCGGAAAATTCTCGGAAAATTCTCGGAAAATTCTCGGAAAATTTCTCGGAAAATTCTCGGAAATTGACGGAAAATTCTCGGAAAATTGACGGAAAATTCTCGGAAAATTCTCAGAAAATTCTCGGAAAATTCTCGGCAAATTTTCGGAAAATTCTCCGAAAATTCTCGGAAAATTCTCGGAAAACTCTCGGAAAAATCTCGGAAAGTTCTCGGAAAATTCTCGGAAAATTCTCAGAAAATTCTCGGAAAATTCTCGGAAAATTCTCGGAAAATTCTCGGAAAATTCTCGGAAAATTGTCGGAAAATTCTCGGAAAATTCTCGGAAAATTCTCAGAAAATTCTCGGAAAATTCTCGGAAAATTCTCGGAAAATTCTCCGAAAATTCTCGGAAAATTCTCAGAAAATTCTCGGAAATTCTCGGATAATTCTCAGAAAATTCTCAGAAAATTCTCGGAAAATTCTCGGAAAATTCTCGGAAAATTCTCGGCAAATTCTCGGAAAATTCTCCGAAAATTCTCGGAAAATTCTCGGAAAATTCTCGGAAAAATCTCGGAAAATTCTCGGAAAATTCTCGGAAAATTCTCGGAAAATTCTCGGAAAATTCTCGGAAAATTCTCGGAAAATTCTCGGAAAATTCTCGGAAAATTCTCGGAAAATTCTCGGAAAATTCTCAGAAAATTCTCGGAAAATTCTCGGAAAATTCTCGGAAAATTCTCGGAAAATTCTCGGAAAATTCTCCGAAAATTCTCGGAAAATTCTCAGAAAATTCTCGGAAATTCTCGGAAAATTCTCGGAAAATTCTCGGAAAATTCTCGGAAAATTCTCGGAAAATTGACGGAAAATTCTCGGAAAATTCTCGGAAAATTCTCGGAAAATTCTCGGAAAATTCTCGGAAAATTCTCGGAAAATTCTCGGAAAATTCTCGGAAAATTCTCGGAAAATTCTCGGAAAATTCTCGGAAAATTCTCGGAAAATTCTCGGAAAATTCTCGGAAAATTCTCGGAAAATTCTCGGAAAATTCTCGGAAAATTGACGGAAAATTCTCGGAAATTCTCGGAAAATTCTCGGAAAATTCTCGGAAAATTCTCGGAAAATTCTCGGAAAATTCTCGGAAAATTCTCGGAAAATTCTCGGAAAATTCTCGGAAAATTCTCGGGATTTTTCTCAAAAAATTCTCGGAAAATTCTCGGAAAATTCTCGGAAAATTCTCGGAAAATTCTCGGAAAATTCTCAGAAAATTCTCGGAAAATTCTCGGAAAATTCTCGGAAAATTCTCGGAAAATTCTCAGAAAATTCTCGGAAAATTCTCGGAAAATTCTCGGAAAATTCTCGGAAAATTCTCGGAAAATTCTCGGAAAATTCTCGGAAAATTCTCGGAAAATTCTCGGAAAATTCTCGGAAAATTCTCGGAAAATTCTCGGAAAATTCTCGGAAAATTCTCGGAAAATTCTCAGAAAATTCTCGGAAATTCTCGGATAATTCTCGGAAAATTCTCAGAAAATTCTCGGAAAATTCTCGGAAAATTCTCAGAAAATTCTCGGAAAATTCTCCGAAAATTCTCGGAAAATTCTCGGAAAATTCTCGGAAAATTCTCGGAAAATTCTCGGAAAATTCTCGGAAAATTCTCGGAAAATTCTCGGAAAATTCTCGGAAAATTCTCGGAAAATTCTCGGAAAATTCTCAGAAAATTCTCGGAAAATTCCCGGAAAATTCTCGGAAAATTCTCGGAAAATTCTCGGAAAATTCTCGGAAAATTCTCGGAAAATTCTCGGAAAATTCTCGGAAAATTCTCGGAAAATTCTCGGAAAATTCTCGGAAAATTCTCGGAAAATTCTCGGAAAATTGACGGAAAATTCTCGGAAAATTCTCGGAAAATTCTCGGAAAATTCTCGGAAAATTCTCGGAAAATTCTCGGAAAATTCTCGGAAAATTCTCGGAAAATTGACGGAAAATTCTCGGAAAATTCTCGGAAAATTCTCGGAAAATTCTCGGAAAATTCTCGGAAAATTCTCGGCAAATTCGTGGAAAATTCTCCGAAAATTCTCGGAAAATTCTCGGAAAATTCTCGGAAAAATCTCGGAAAATTCTCGGAAAATTCTCGGAAAATTCTCGGAAAATTCTCGGAAAATTCTCGGAAAATTCTCGGAAAATTGACGGAAAATTCTCGGAAAATTGACGGAAAATTCTCGGAAAATTCTCGGAAAATTCTCGGAAAATTCTCGGCAAATTTTCGGAAAATTCTCCGAAAATTCTCGGAAAATTCTCGGAAAATTCTCGGAAAAATCTCGGAAAATTCTCGGAAAATTCTCGGAAAATTCTCGGAAAATTCTCGGAAAATTCTCGGAAAATTCTCGGAAAATTCTCGGAAAATTCTCGGAAAATTCTTGGAAAATTGTCGGAAAATTCTCGGAAAATTCTCGGAAAATTCTCAGAAAATTCTCGGAAAATTCTCGGAAAATTCTCGGAAAATTCTCGGAAAATTCTCCGAAAATTCTCGGAAAATTCTCAGAAAATTCTCGGAAATTCTCGGATAATTCTCGGAAAATTCTCAGAAAATTCTCGGAAAATTCTCGGAAAATTCTCGGAAAATTCTCGGAAAATTCTCGGAAAATTCTCGGAAAATTCTCGGAAAATTCTCGGAAAATTCTCAGAAAATTCTCGGAAAATTTCCGGAAAATTCTCGGAAAATTCTCGGAAAATTCTCGGAAAATTCTCGGAAAATTCTCGGAAAATTCTCGGAAAATTCTCGGAAAATTCTCGGAAAATTCTCAGAAAATTCTCGGAAATTCTCGGATAATTCTCGGAAAATTCTCGGAAAATTCTCGGAAAATTCTCGGAAAATTCTCGGAAAATTCACGGAAAATTCCCGGAAAGTTCTCGGAAAATTCTCGGAAAATTCTCGGAAAATTCTCGGAAAATTGACGGAAAACTCTCGGAAAATTCTCGGAAAATTCTCGGAAAATTCTCGGAAAATTCTCGGAAAATTCTCGGAAAATTCTCGGAAAATTCTCGGAATATTCTCGGAAAATTCTCGGAAAATTCTCAGAAAATTCTCGGAAAATTCTCGGAAAATTCTCGGAAAATTCTCGGAAAATTCCCGGAAAATTCTCAGAAAATTCTCGCAAAATTCTCGGAAAATTCTCGGAAAATTCTCGGAAAATTCTCGGAAAATTCTCGGAAAATTCTTCGAAAATTCTCGGAAAATTCTCGGAAAATTCTCGGAAAATTCTCGGAAAATTCCCGGAAAATTCTCGGAAAATTCTCGGAAAATTTTCGGAAAATTCTCGGAAAACTCTCGGAAAATTCTCGGAAAATTCTCGGAAAATTCTCGGAAAATTCTCGGAAAATTCTCGGAAAATTCTCGGAAAATTGACGGAAACTTCTCGGAAAATTCTCGGAAAATTCTCGGAAAATTCTCGGAAAAATCTCGGAAAATTCTCGGAAAATTCTCGGAAAATTCTCGGAAAATTCTCGGAAAATTCTCGGAAAATTCTCGGAAAATTCTCGGAAAATTGTCGGAAAATTCTCGGAAAATTCTCGGAAAATTCTCGGAAAATTCTCGGAAAATTCTCGGAAAATTCTCGGAAAATTCTCCGAAAATTCTCGGAAAATTCTCAGAAAATTCTCGGAAATTCTCGGAAATTCTCAGAAAATTCTCGGAAAATTCTCGGAAAATTCTCAGAAAATTCTCGGAAAATTCTCGGAAACTTCTCGGAAAATTCTCCGGAAATTCTCGGAAAATTCTCGGAAAATTCTCGGAAAATTCTCGGAAAATTCTCAGAAAATTCTCGGAAAATTTCCGGAAAATTCTCGGAAAATTCTCGGAAAATTCTCGGAAAATTCTCGGAAAATTCTCGGAAAATTCTCGGAAAATTCTCAGAAAATTCTCGGAAAATTCTCGGAAAATTCTCGGAAAATTCTCGGAAAATTCTCGGAAAATTCTCAGAAAATTCTCGGAAATTCTCGGATAATTCTCGGAAAATTCTCGGAAAATTCTCGGAAAATTCTCGGAAAATTCTCGGAAAATTCACGGAAAATTCTCGGGAAAATTCTCGGAAAATTCTCGAACTCGGAAATTCTCGGAAAATTCTCGGAAAATTCTCGGAAAATTGACGGAAAACTCTCGGAAAATTCTCGGAAAATTCTCGGAAAATTCTCGAAAAATTCTCGGAAAATTCTCGGAAAATTCTCGGAAAATTCTCGGAATATTCTCGGAAAATTCTCGGAAAATTCTCAGAAAATTCTCGGAAAATTCTCGGAAAAATTCTCGGAAAATTCTCGGAAATTTCCCGGAAAATTCTCGGAAAATTCTCGGAAAATTCTCGGAAAATTCTCGGAAAATTCTCGGAAAATTCTCGGAAAATTCTCGGAAAATTCTCGGAAAATTCTCCGAAAATTCTCGGAAAATTCCCGGAAAATTCTCGGAAAATTCTCGGAAAATTTTCGGAAAATTCTCGGAAAATTCTCGGAAAATTCTCGGAAAATTCTCGGAAAATTCTCGGAAAATTCTCGGAAAACTCTCGGAAAATTCTCAGAAAATTCTCAGAAAATTCTCGGAAAATTCTCGGAAAATTCTCGGAAAATTCTCGGAAAATTGACGGAAACTTCTCGGAAAATTCTCGGAAAATTCTCGGAAAATTCTCGGAAAATTCTCGGAAAGTTCTCGGAAAATTCTCGGAAAATTCTCGGAAAATTCTCGGAAAATTCTCGGAAAATTCTCGGAAAATTGACGGAAAATTCTCGGAAAATTCTCGGAAAATTCTCGGAAAACTCTCGGAAAATTCTCGGAAAATTCTCGGAAAATTCCCGGAAAATTCTCGGAAAATTCTCGGAAAATTCTCGGAAAATTCTCGGAAAATTCTCGGAAAGTTCTCGGAAAATTCTCGGAAAATTCTCGGAAAATTCTCGGAAAATTCTCGGAAAATTCTCGGAAAAATCTCGGAAAATTCTCGGAAAATTCTCGGAAAATTTTCGGAAAATTCTCGGAAAATTCTCGGAAAATTCTCGGAAAATTCTCGGAAAATTCTCGGAAAATTCTCAGAAAATTCTCGGAAAAATCTCGGAAAATTCTCGGAAAATTCTCGGAAAATTCTCGGAAAATTCTCGGAAAATTCTCGGAAAATTCTCGGAAAATTCTCGAAAAATTCTCGGAAAATTCTCGGAAAATTCTCGGAAAATTGACGGAAAATTCTCGGAAAATTCTCGGAAAATTCTCGGAAAATTCTCGGAAAATTCTCGGAAAATTCTCGGAAAATTCTCGGAAAATTCTCGGAAAATTCTCGGAAAATTCTCGGAAAATTGACGGAAAATTCTCGGAAAATTCTCGGAAAATTCTCGGAAAATTCTCGGAAAATTCTCGGAAAATTCTCGGAAAAATCTCGGAAAATTCTCGGAAAATTCTCGGAAAATTGTCGGAAAAATCTCGGAAAATTCTCGGAAAATTCTCGGAAAATTCTCAGAAAATTCTCGGAAAATTCTCGGAAAATTCTCGGAAAATTCTTCGAAAATTCTCGGAAAATTCTCGGAAAATTCTCGGAAAATTCTCAGAAAATTCTCGGAAAATTCTCGGAAAATTCTCGGAAAATTCTCGGAAAATTCTCGGAAAATTCTCGGAAAATTCTCAGAAAATTCTCGGAAATTCTCGGATAATTCTCGGAAAATTCTCACAAAATTCTCGGAAAATTCTCGGCAAATTCTCAGAAAATTCTCGGAAAATTCTCGGAAAATTCCCGGAAAATTCTCGGAAAATTCTCGGAAAATTCTCGGAAAATTCTCGGAAAATTCTCGGAAAATTCTCGGAAAATTCTCGGAAAATTCTCGGAAAATTCTCGGAAAATTCTCGGAAAATTCTCGGAAAATTCTCGGAAAATTCTCGGAAAATTCTCGGAAAATTCTCGGAAAATTCTCGGAAAATTCTCGGAAAATTCTCGGAAATTCTCGGAAAATTCTCGAAAAATTCTCGGAAAATTCTCGGAAAATTCTCAGAAAATTCTCGGAAAATTCTCAGAAAATTCTCGGAAAATTCTCAGAAAATTCTCGGAAAATTTCCGGACAATTCTCGGAAAATTCTCGGAAAATTCTCGGAAAATTCTCGGAAAATTCTCGGAAAATTCTCAGAAAATTCTCGGAAAATTCTCGGAAAATTCTCCGAAAATTCTCGGAAAATTCTCGGAAAATTCTCGGAAAATTCTCGGAAAATTCTCGGAAAATTCTCGGAAAATTCTCGGAAAATTCTCGGAAAACTCTCGGAAAATTCTCGGAAAATTCTCAGAAAATTCTCGGAAATTCTCGGATAATTCTCGGAAAATTCTCGGAAAATTCTCGGAAAAATTCTCGGAAAATTCTCGGAAAATTCTCGGAAAATTCACGGAAAATTCTCGGAAAATTCTCGGAAAATTCTCGGAAAATTCTCGGAAAAATCTCGGAAAATTCTCGGAAAATTCTCGGAAAATTGTCGGAAAAATCTCGGAAAATTCTCGGAAAATTCTCGGAAAATTCTCAGAAAATTCTCGGAAAATTCTCGGAAAATTCTCGGAAAATTCTCGGAAAATTCTTCGAAAATTCTCGGAAAATTCTCGGAAAATTCTCGGAAAATTCTCAGAAAATTCTCGGAAAATTCTCGGAAAATTCTCGGAAAATTCTCGGGAAAATTCTCGGAAAATTCTCGGAAAATTCTCAGAAAATTCTCGGAAATTCTCGGATAATTCTCGGAAAATTCTCACAAAATTCTCGGAAAATTCTCGGCAAATTCTCAGAAAATTCTCGGAAAATTCTCGGAAAATTCCCGGAAAATTCTCGGAAAATTCTCGGAAAATTCTCGGAAAATTCTCGGAAAATTCTCGGAAAATTCTCGGAAAATTCTCGGAAAATTCTCGGAAAATTCTCGGAAAATTCTCGGAAAATTCTCGGAAAATTCTCGGAAAATTCTCGGGAAAATTCTCGGAAAATTCTCGGAAAATTCTCGGAAAATTCTCGGAAAATTCTCGGAAAATTCTCGAAAAATTCTCGGAAAATTCTCGGAAAATTCTCAGAAAATTCTCGGAAAATTCTCAGAAAATTCTCGGAAAATTCTCAGAAAATTCTCGGAAAATTTCCGGACAATTCTCGGAAAATTCTCGGAAAATTCTCGGAAAATTCTCGGAAAATTCTCGGAAAATTCTCAGAAAATTCTCGGAAAATTCTCGGAAAATTCTCCGAAAATTCTCGGAAAATTCTCGGAAAATTCTCGAAAATTCTCGGAAAATTCTCGGAAAATTCTCGGAAAATTCTCGGAAAATTCTCGGAAAACTCTCGGAAAATTCTCGGAAAATTCTCAGAAAATTCTCGGAAATTCTCGGATAATTCTCGGAAAATTCTCGGAAAATTCTCGGAAAATTCTCGGAAAATTCTCGGAAAATTCTCGGAAAATTCACGGAAAATTCTCGGAAAATTCTCGGAAAATTCTCGGAAAATTCTCGGAAAATTGACGGAAAATTCTCGGAAAATTCTCAGAAAATTCTCGGAAAATTCTCGGAAAATTCTCGGAAAATTTTCGGAAAATTCTCGGAAAATTCTCGGAAAATTCTCGGAAAATTCTCGGAAAATTCTCGGAAAATTGACGGAAAATTCTCGGAAAATTCTCGGAAAATTCTCGGAAAATTCTCGGAAAATTCTCGGAAAATTCTCGGAAAATTCTCGGAAAATTCTCGGAAAATTCTCGGAAAATTCTCGGAAAATTGACGGAAAATTCTCGGAAAATTCTCGGAAAATTCTCGGAAAATTCTCGGAAAATTCTCGGAAAATTCTCGGAAACATCTCGGAAAATTCTCGGAAAATTCTCGGAAAATTCTCGGAAAATTCTCGGAAAAATCTCGGAAAATTCTCGGAAAATTCTCGGAAAATTCTCAGAAAATTCTCGGAAAATTCTCGGAAAATTCTCGGAAAATTCTCGGAAAATTCTCGGAAAATTCTCGGAAAATTCTCGGAAAATTCTCGGAAAATTCTCAGAAAATTCTCGGAAAATTCTCGGAAAATTCTCAGAAAATTCTCGGAAAATTCTCGGAAAATTCTCGGAAAATTCTCGGAAAATTCTCCAAAAATTCTCGGAAAATTCTCAGAAAATTCTCGGAAATTCTCGGATAATTCTCGGAAAATTCTCAGAAAATTCTCGGAAAATTCTCGGAAAATTCTCGGAAAATTCTCGGAAAATTCTCGGAAAATTCTCGGAAAATTCTCGGAAAATTCTCGGAAAATTCTCAGAAAATTCTCGGAAAATTTCCGGAAAATTCTCGGAAAATTCTCGGAAAATTCTCGGAAAATTCTCGGAAAATTCTCGGAAAATTCTCGGAAAATTCTCGGAAAATTCTCGGAAAATTCTCGGAAAATTCTCGGAAAATTCTCAGAAAATTCTCGGAAATTCTCGGATAATTCTCGGAAAATTCTCGGAAAATTCTCGGAAAATTCTCGGAAAATTCTCGGAAAATTCACGGAAAATTCTCGGAAAATTCTCGGAAAATTCTCGGAAAATTCTCGGAAAATTCTCGGAAAATTGACGGAAAACTCTCGGAAAATTCTCGGAAAATTCTCGGAAAATTCTCGGAAAATTCTCGGAAAATTCTCGGAAAATTCTCGGAATATTCTCGGAAAATTCTCGGAAAATTCTCAGAAAATTCTCGGAAAATTCTCGGAAAATTCTCGGAAAATTCTCGGAAAATTCCCGGAAAATTCTCGGAAAATTCTCGGAAAATTGACGGAAAATTCTCGGAAAATTGACGGAAAATTCTCGGAAAATTCTCGGAAAATTCTCGGAAAATTCTCGGAAATTCTCGGAAAATTCTCGGAAACATCTCGGAAAATTCTCGGAAAATTCTCGGAAAATTCTCGGAAAATTCTCGGAAAAATCTCGGAAAATTCTCGGAAAATTCTCGGAAAATTCTCAGAAAATTCTCGGAAAATTCTCGGAAAATTCTCGGAAAATTCTCGGAAAATTCTCGGAAAATTCTCGGAAAATTCTCGGAAAATTCTCGGAAAATTCTCAGAAAATTCTCGGAAAATTCTCGGAAAATTCTCAGAAAATTCTCGGAAAATTCTCGGAAAATTCTCGGAAAATTCTCGGAAAATTCTCCAAAAATTCTCGGAAAATTCTCAGAAAATTCTCGGAAATTCTCGGATAATTCTCGGAAAATTCTCAGAAAATTCTCGGAAAATTCTCGGAAAATTCTCGGAAAATTCTCGGAAAATTCTCGGAAAATTCTCGGAAAATTCTCGGAAAATTCTCGGAAAATTCTCAGAAAATTCTCGGAAAATTTCCGGAAAATTCTCGGAAAATTCTCGGAAAATTCTCGGAAAATTCTCGGAAAATTCTCGGAAAATTCTCGGAAAATTCTCGGAAAATTCTCGGAAAATTCTCGGAAAATTCTCAGAAAATTCTCGGAAATTCTCGGATAATTCTCGGAAAATTCTCGGAAAATTCTCGGAAAATTCTCGGAAAATTCTGGGAAAATTCACGGAAAATTCTCGGAAAATTCTCGGAAAATTCTCGGAAAATTCTCGGAAAATTCTCGGAAAATTGACGGAAAACTCTCGGAAAATTCTCGGAAAATTCTCGGAAAATTCTCGGAAAATTCTCGGAAAATTCTCGGAAAATTCTCGGAAAATTCTCGGAATATTCTCGGAAAATTCTCGGAAAATTCTCAGAAAATTCTCGGAAAATCCTCGGAAAATTCTCGGAAAATTCTCGGAAAATTCCCGGAAAATTCTCGGAAAATTCTCGCAAAATTCTCGGAAAATTCTCGGAAAATTCTCGGAAAATTCTCGGAAAATTCTCGGAAAATTCTCGGAAAATTCTCGGAAAATTCTCGGAAAATTCCCGGAAAATTCTCGGAAAATTCCCGGAAAATTCTCGGAAAATTCTCGGAAAATTTTCGGAAAATTCTCGGAAAATTCTCGGAAAATTCTCGGAAAATTCTCGGAAAATTCTCGGAAAATTCTCGGAAAACTCTCGGAAAATTCTCAGAAAATTCTCAGAAAATTCTCGGAAAATTCTCGGAAAATTCTCGGAAAATTCTCGGAAAGTTGACGGAAACTTCTCGGAAAATTCTCGGAAAATTCTCGCAAAATTCTCGGAAAAATCTGGGAAAATTCTCGGAAAATTCTCGGAAAATTCTCAGAAAATTCTCGGAAAATTCTCGGAAAATTCTCGGAAAATTCTCGGAAAATTCTCGGAAAATTGTCGGAAAATTCTCGGAAAATTCTCGCAAATTCGCGGAAAATTGTCGGAAAATTCTCGGAAAATTCTCCGAAAATTCTCGGAAAATTCTCAGAAAATTCTCGGAAATTCTCGGATAATTCTCGGAAAATTCTCAGAAAATTCTCGGAAAATTCTCGGAAAATTCTCAGAAAATTCTCGGAAAATTCTCGGAAAATTCTCGGAAAATTCTCGGAAAATTCTCGGAAAATTCTCGGAAAATTCTCGGAAAATTCTCGGAAAATTCTCAGAAAATTCTCGGAAAATTTCCGGAAAATTCTCGGAAAATTCTCGGAAAATTCTCGGAAAATTCTCGGAAAATTCTCGGAAAATTCTCGGAAAATTCTCGGAAAATTCTCGGAAAATTCTCGGAAAATTCTCGGAAAATTCTCGGAAAATTCTCAGAAAATTCTCGGAAATTCTCGGAAAATTCTCGGAAAATTCACGGAAAATTCTCGGAAAATTCTCGGAAAATTCTCGGAAAATTCTCGGAAAATTCTCGGAAAATTGACGGAAAACTCTCGGAAAATTCTCGGAAAATTCTCGGAAAATTCTCGGAAAATTCTCGGAAAATTCTCGGAAAATTCTCGGAAAATTCTCGGAATATTCTCGGAAAATTCTCGGAAAATTCTCAGAAAATTCTCGGAAAATTCTCGGAAAATTCTCGGAAAATTCTCGGAAAATTCCCGGAAAATTCTCGGAAAATTGTCGGAAAATTCTCGGAAAATTCTCGGAAAATTCTCGGAAAATTCTCGGAAAATTCTCGGAAAATTCTCGGAAAATTCTCGGAAAATTCTCGGAAAATTCTCGGAAAATTCCCGGAAAATTCTCGGAAAATTCTCGGAAAATTTTCGGAAAATTCTCGGAAAATTCTCGGAAAATTCTCGGAAAATTCTCGGAAAATTCTCGGAAAATTCTCGGAAAACTCTCGGAAAATTCTCAGAAAATTCTCGGAAAATTCCCGGAAAATTCTCGGAAAATTCTCGGAAAATTCTCGGAAAATTGACGGAAAACTCTCGGAAAATTCTCGGAAAATTCTCGGAAAATTCTCGGAAAAATCTCGGAAAATTCTCGGAAAATTCTCGGAAAATTCTCAGAAAATTCTCGGAAAATTCTCGGAAAATTCTCGGAAAATTCTCGGAAAATTCTCGGAAAATTGTCGGAAAATTCTCGGAAAATTCTCGGAAAATTCTCGGAAAATTCTCGGAAAATTCTCGGAAAATTCTCCGAAAATTCTCGGAAAATTCTCAGAAAATTCTCGGAAATTCTCGGATAATTCTCGGAAAATTCTCAGAAAATTCTCGGAAAATTCTCGGAAAATTCTCAGAAAATTCTCGGAAAATTCTCGGAAAATTCTCGGAAAATTCTCGGAAAATTCTCGGAAAATTCTCGGAAAATTCTCGGAAAATTCTCGGAAAATTCTCAGAAAATTCTCGGAAAATTTCCGGAAAATTCTCGGAAAATTCTCGGAAAATTCTCGGAAAATTCTCGGAAAATTCTCGGAAAATTCTCGGAAAATTCTCGGAAAATTCTCGGAAAATTCTCGGAAAGTTCTCGGAAAATTCTCGGAAAATTCTCGGAAAATTCTCAGAAAATTCTCAGAAATTCTCGGATAATTCTCGGAAAATTCTCGGAAAATTCTCGGAAAATTCTCGGAAAATTCTCGGAAAATTCACGGAAAATTCTCGGAAAATTCTCGGAAAATTCTCGGAAAATTCTCGGAAAATTCTCGGAAAATTGACGGAAAACTCTCGGAAAATTCTCGGAAAATTCTCGGAAAATTCTCGGAAAATTCTCGGAAAATTCTCGGAAAATTCTCGGAAAATTCTCGGAATATTCTCGGAAAATTCTCGGAAAATTCTCAGAAAATTCTCGGAAAATTCTCGGAAAATTCTCGGAAAATTCTCGGAAAATTCCCGGAAAATTCTCGGAAAATTCTCGGAAAATTCTCGGAAAATTCTCGGAAAACTCTCGGAAAATTCTCGGAAAATTCTCGGAAAATTCTCGGAAAATTCTCGGAAAATTCTCGGAAAATTCTCGGAAAATTCCCGGAAAATTCTCGGAAAATTCTCGGAAAATTTTCGGAAAATTCTCGGAAAATTCTCGGAAAATTCTCGGAAAATTCTCGGAAAATTCTCGGAAAATTCTCGGAAAATTCTCGGAAAATTCTCGGAAAATTCTCGGAAAATTCTCGGAAAATTGACGGAAACTTCTCGGAAAATTCTCGGAAAATTCTCGGAAAATTCTCGGAAAATTCTCGGAAAGTTCTCGGAAAATTCTCGGAAAATTCTCGGAAAATTCTCGGAAAATTCTCGGAAAATTCTCGGAAAATTCCCGGAAAATTCTCGGAAAATTCTCGGAATATTCTCGGAAAATTCTCGGAAAATTCTCGGAAAATTCTCGGAAAATTCTCGGAAAATTCCCGGAAAATTCTCGGAAAATTCTCGGAAAATTTTCGGAAAATTCTCGGAAAATTCTCGGAAAATTCTCGGAAAATTCTCGGAAAATTCTCGGAAAATTCTCGGAAAATTCTCGGAAAATTCTCGGAAAATTCTCGGGAAAATTCTCGGAAAATTGACGGAAACTTCTCGGAAAATTCTCGGAAAATTCTCGGAAAATTCTCGGAAAATTCTCGGAAAGTTCTCGGAAAATTCTCGGAAAATTCTCGGAAAATTCTCGGAAAATTCTCGGAAAATTCTCGGAAAATTCCCGGAAAATTCTCGGAAAATTCTCGGAAAATTCTCGGAAAACTCTCGGAAAATTCTCGGAAAATTCTCGGAAAATTCCCGGAAAATTCTCGGAAAATTCTCGGAAAATTCTCGGAAAATTCTCGGAAAATTCTCGGAAAGTTCTCGGAAAATTCTCGGAAAATTCTCGGAAAATTCTCGGAAAATTCTCGGAAAAATCTCGGAAAATTCTCGGAAAATTCTCGGAAAATTCTCGGAAAATTGTCGGAAAATTCTCGGAAAATTCTCGGAAAATTCTCGGAAAATTCTCGGAAAATTCTCGGAAAATTCTCCGAAAATTCTCGGAAAATTCTCAGAAAATTCTCGGAAATTCTCGGATAATTCTCTGAAAATTCTCAGAAAATTCTCGGAAAATTCTCGGAAAATTCTCAGAAAATTCTCGGAAAATTCTCGGAAAATTCTCGGAAAATTCTCGGAAAATTCTCGGAAAATTCTCGGAAAATTCTCAGAAAATTCTCGGAAAATTCTCGGAAAATTCTCGGAAAATTCTCGGAAAATTCCCGGAAAATTCTCGGAAAATTCTCGGAAAATTCTCGGAAAATTCTCGGAAAATTCTCGGAAAATTCTCGGAAAATTCTCGGAAAATTCTCCGAAAATTCTCGGAAAATTCTCGGAAAATTCTCGGAAAATTCTCGGAAAATTCCCGGAAAATTCTCGGAAAATTCTCGGAAAATTTTCGGAAAATTCTCGGAAAATTCTCGGAAAATTCTCGGAAAATTCTCGGAAACTTCTCGGAAAATTCTCGGAAAATTCTCGGAAAATTCTCGGAATATTCTCGGAAAATTCTCGGAAAATTCTCAGAAAATTCTCGGAAAATTCTCGGAAAATTCTCGGAAAATTCTCGGAAAATTCCCGGAAAATTCTCGGAAAATTCTCGGAAAATTCTCGGAAAATTCTCGGAAAATTCTCGGAAAATTCTCGGAAAATTCTCGGAAAATTCTCGGAAAATTCTCGGAAAATTCTCGGAAAATTCTCGGAAAATTCTCGGAAAATTCCCGGAAAATTCTCGGAAAATTCTCGGAAAATTTTCGGAAAATTCTCGGAAAATTCTCGGAAAATTCTCGGAAAATTCTCGGAAAATTCTCGGAAAATTCTCGGAAAACTCTCGGAAAATTCTCAGAAAATTCTCAGAAAATTCTCGGAAAATTCTCGGAAAATTCTCGGAAAATTCTCGGAAAATTGACGGAAACTTCTCGGAAAATTCTCGGAAAATTCTCGGAAAATTCTCGGAAAATTCTCGGAAAGTTCTCGGAAAATTCTCGCAAAATTCTCGGAAAATTCTCGGAAAATTCTCGGAAAATTCTCGGAAAATTGACGGAAAATTCTCGGAAAATTCTCGGAAAATTCTCGGAAAACTCTCGGAAAATTCTCGGAAAATTCTCGGAAAATTCCCGGAAAATTCTCGGAAAATTCTCGGAAAATTCTCGGAAAATTCTCGGAAAATTCTCGGAAAGTTCTCGGAAAATTCTCGGAAAATTCTCGGAAAATTCTCGGAAAATTCTCGGAAAATTCTCGGAAAATTCTCGGAAAATTCTCGGAAAATTCTCGGAAAATTTTCGGAAAATTCTCGGAAAATTCTCGGAAAATTCTCGGAAAATTCTCGGAAAATTCTCGGAAAATTCTCAGAAAATTCTCGGAAAAATCTCGGAAAATTCTCGGAAAATTCTCGGAAAATTCTCGGAAAATTCTCGGAAAATTCTCGGAAATTCTCGGAAAATTCTCGGAAAATTCTCGGAAAATTCTCGGAAAATTCTCGGAAAATTGACGGAAAATTCTCGGAAAATTCTCGGGAAATTCTCGGAAAATTCTCGGAAAATTCTCGGAAAATTCTCGGAAAATTCTCGGAAAATTCTCGGAAAATTCTCGGAAAATTCTCGGAAAATTGACGGAAAATTCTCGGAAAATTCTCGGAAAATTCTCGGAAAATTCTCGGAAAATTCTCGGAAAATTCTCGGAAAAATCTCGGAAAATTCTCGGAAAATTCTCGGAAAATTCTCGGAAAATTCTCGGAAAAATCTCGGAAAATTCTCGGAAAATTCTCGGAAAATTCTCAGAAAATTCTCGAAAAATTCTCGGAAAATTCTCGGAAAATTCTCGGAAAATTCTCGGAAAATTCTCGGAAAATTCTCGGAAAATTCTCGGAAAATTCTCAGAAAATTCTCGGAAAATTCTCGGAAAATTCTCGGAAAATTCTCGGAAAATTCTCGGAAAATTCTCGGAAAATTCTCAGAAAATTCTCGGAAATTCTCAGATAATTCTCGGAAAATTCTCACAAAATTCTCGGAAAATTCTCGGAAAATTCTCAGAAAATTCTCGGAAAATTCTCGGAAAATTCCCGGAAAATTCTCGGAAAATTCTCGGAAAATTCTCGGAAAATTCTCGGAAAATTCTCGGAAAATTCTCGGAAAATTCTCGGAAAATTCTCGGAAAATTCTCGGAAAATTCTCAGAAAATTCTCGGAAAATTCTCGGAAAATTCTCGGAAAATTCTCGGAAAATTCTCGGAAAATTCTCAGAAAATTCTCGGAAAATTCTCGGAAAATTCTCGGAAAATTCTCGGAAAATTCTCGGAAAATTCTCGGAAAATTC